>JAUBWS010062066.1:0-15316 GCA_032270445.1 Darlingtonia californica | reverse complement strand
TCCAGTAAAACATTTTGTGCTCTCCAACTAATAAGGAAGCTATTTCAGTAAGTTTTAGAATGTCCATCTCGCTGGCACGTATTTTTGCCCTTAGCGCCCTGACTACTCGCCTTGGTGGATTTTGATGAGCCACAAATCACTTGCCTAAAATCAGAAAACTATGTATAGGAGAGCGGACCCCCACATGCCTTAGTATATCTATGAATAAGCCTGAGTGAATTAAAAATATATGAGACTTGGCATGTTCGAACAAAGAACTTCCTGATATGTCAATAAGACAATTTTTTAATTTTTGTTTTCTAGCAAGAATTTTAGACAATTTCTTGCAATTAAACTCCTCCTGCCCTCTCAAATCTCTTAATTTATAACTTTTCTTTGCTTTTGTTCATCTACACCTGTCACTGACACATGGCAACTGTTTTACACTCAGAAAAAGTTGTTTAAAAAAAGCAAAAATGACTTCCATAAATATGCTTATTGTATTCTGCGGAATATTTTATTTCACTGAAAAAATTAGTATACTGCAAAACAAGAAATGGTAATCTGTGGAATGTTGAATTAATATTCTGTGGAATAAAGTCTGCTATTCTGCAGAATAAAAATTGGTATTCCAAAAAATAAAAAGTGGCATTCTGCAGAATCAATGAAAAATCATATTTAAAGAAAGTTTTATTCTGCGGAATATGAAACTTGGTAAGGTAATCCACAGCATACCAGTATTCCCCAAAATAAAAAGTGGTATTCTGTGGAATCAATATATTCCATGATTGAAACTTGTTAATTTCCGGGTAAGAATTCCGAAATCTTTGTTTTATTCAATTCTTACTCGTGCCCATCTTCTTTAGCTTTGACGAAATACAAATACTTGGTAATTTTTTATCACTGGTATCATAGATAAAAAAAAACCAACTATTTGTATTTCACCAAACAAATGTTATGCTTGTATTTCAATTTTTCTCCAAGATGCTAGTCAAAAATAGTGTGAGAGAGAGCGCCAAAGTTTTTAAATTTGAGTATCTTTTTTAAAATTTAGAATTTTTTAATGGAACTTCACAGAATAATGCAGGATAATAGTAGAAATATCAATATCTTACTATTCAAATTTGGGCACTATTTGTGGCTGCAATGAAAGAAATAGCTGTGTGAAGAAAATGACAGCCACACTGTTGTTGAAAAATCATTTTCATAATAGAATACATCTACTCTATACCTAATACAAATCTCTAGGACATATCAAAAATGGAACCAAAATGACCACATTTTGGGGTCACTAATTGTGGTTCAAACTTTGTTAAAAATTTTAATACCTGCGAGAAATAAATGGGGTAAAAAGTGCGAGAATTGACATTTTTTGGTAAATATAACCTGAAAGTTACATATTTCTTAGCAAAAAGTATGAATACAGGGGACAGTTTTGTGGTTGTAGCTAACAATTAACCTGAAACAATTAGACATTGTGAGTTGTAGCTTTTGACAGCCTCTAGCAGCCACAAAACTTGCACTAGGCAAACATATTTATTTTAGCCATGTTGCAGATATTCACAGTATTGGCAAAAAGCAAATGGGTTGTGTAAAAGGATTTATACTTTGTGCTTTGTTATTTAGTATTGGATTTATTTGCTCGTAAGTTCTCAAAATATTCCAGGATACAGCCACAAAGTTGGCCCTTGAATTCATTCTTTTAATAAGAACTATTCCTACCATTTAAGGCTTAGGGCTTTAGAGCTATATTCATTCAAAACTAACAATTGTCATCAATCTAGTACCCCTACTGATGGTTAAGAGAGCCTTGAAAATAATAAAAGCCACAATTTATGCCCCAAGCATGAATATGAGCTGCAAATTTTAATCAAGTAAGCTTTGAATATCTTCATATTTTTAAATTCAAGTAAAAATATTCTGAAATTCACACTGCTTTACAGTATTTTGCATATTTATATATCCTGGTAGCATGAGCCACATCAATATTCAGCTGCAAAACCTGCCCTCACTTCAGTGGTTATCATCTTTGCATTTGAGTATGTACAATTCTAAGGAACCACATTACTGGGAAGCTGGAGCCTTCGTCAATATCTATCATATCCATTCATATGTTATTAAATGATATAATTACTGTCTTTCACCGTCATTACAAATTTATGTATCCACTTATATTATTGTCGTGCCTGTATGCCCCTGTTCATGCCCATCACAGCACAGTATGGGCACGTATCAACGTGTGAAAATTGCCGAATACAAAAAACGCCTCCAAATACGGCATATGAAATCACGCCAAAAAAACTTGCCTAAACTGTTCATGTACGGGTGTTTCGTTTAATTAGATCTTGATGCCCGTAAACTCCCATAAATTCACAGGTGTGTACGGGCATCATCCAGCCTCGTGCCACCAATTGAAAGAAAAAGAATTTAACACTAGACAAACAATCAATGTTTTATGGACGTGGGCCATGTCCTTTGGGTTGGAACATATAATAGGTTATTGAGTCCATAGAAACTTCAGTTTACATCCTTCATTTCATTTCAGGAATTTACATACAAAAAGTAGAAAGCATGAAATTATATGACAAAAATGAAAAAAGAAGGCAGTTCACTTTCATTTTGGACATATAAATACATTTTGAATATACTTAAAAATAAAGAAAATGTATTTGCATGAAGAGGTACATAACTTATTATTTAATATAGCAGCAAACTTGAGATTACTTGTAAAATCTACTGTGTAGAATGATAATGATTAAGCTGGCCAGCTACCTGTCTTAGCTACACGCACGTGTTTTTACAAAACGAAAACAATAACCTCACAACTTACTTTGAAATACAAGCTCGCCTAACAACTAATTCAAAATCTCAAGATCTGATATCAGAGACTTCTAACATGGTCCAAATTCGTTGAAACATTTCTATTTAAAGAAGAATTGCAACTATTTATGCATCTTTCGTAGCCAGTAGCTTTTTGTGATCCTCACTTGAGATCTGATTGATATTCCAAGTGTGTTTTTTGACTCTTCTACTTTTTGTAATGGCCATGCCTATTATGCATATGATTTCGTATAAGCGAGTTGGTAAACAAAAGCTTTCCTGCGAACCACTCTTCATTTGTATACAAAGTAAACAATTCGAGATTCATACTCAAAGACGGTCAGTTTGCCGTTAAAGTTAGGCGGGACGGTGACTGCTTCCGTGAAATATCCGATATCCTGGTCCTAGCTACACAGAAACGGGAAAGGAAGATGATTGAAACATGTCAAAATTCTTCTGTTATTTTCCCTCTCCTGTTCCTGTCCAAGGATAATTGAGTTCGATTCAACTTTGTACTAGGACAAGCAAGACATGAACAGGGTAAAATTATGGACCAATTGAATTTTAGAAATTTAGTTTCTTCTGTCGCGTTCCCGTTTAGAAAGCAAGACAAGTGAAAATTCACCTTATGATGTTGAAATGAAAATGTTATTTCTAGGGCAGCCGTGGCCTGAAAGTACCTTCCATGTAGAACAAAAATGCGGAATCCTTAGTAGAGTTTAAAAGTCAATTGAAAGACCTTGGTAATATATATTACCAATGTACTTACTGTTGGTGATATAATAATGCCTATTGTTTAGCAGTTTGAACCTTTTTTTACCTGTTTTTTACCATTTTAGATTGTTCGAGTGTATTAGCTTTTATCAAACTACTTTGTATATTGTTTAAATAAAGAATTCTTACGTTTTGCCAAAAATTTAAAATTTAAGTAAAATTTTTTAATGTTAAATTGTGAAAAAGTGGGCCCGAAAAAAGTTTGTTATTGTTATAAAGCAAGTGGGTGATTTTCCTAGGTGTTGGGAAGGGAAGTGAGGAGAGCTGGAAAGTTATGAGAATCGGCGTTTTGACATTAGTCTCAGTTTGCTCATTTTGAGTATTTTAACTTTAAAACCCTAAAGAAGTTTGCCCGCTTGTTTTCAGGACTTTTGGTCAATTTTAACTTGGTTTGATGTACTAAAAGTAATAATATTTTGATTGAGCAATCATAGGATAGACTAAATGTAATCTGCTTTATGAATATTAATGTAGACCGTAAAACATAAATTTTACAATCCTGAAATATCATCAACTTTTAAATAATTAAGATATAATTTTATCTTTAAAAAAGGGTTTTATCAGTGTAAAAAAAATTAACAAAAAGCTGAAAATAGAACATCCTAAAAGTAAACCATCACCAAAAACCATCCTAGATATCTTTATTGGAACAAATTTTGACGGAGATTTAATTTGGAGAATGGTCAAAATGAAATATTTGGCGTCGATTTAATTCGGCGAATAGTAAATTATATTAAATTTGGCGAAGATTTAATTTAGCGAATGGTAAATTATTGCTAAATTTGGCGGGGATTTATTTTGGCGAACAACGCAATGAGACAATGTTTTTTAACAGTTTGAATTGTTTTTTACATGTAGATGAAAAATATGTCCAAAAGATTTGAATGTCTGAAAGTAAATGAGTTTATTCTTCATCATCAATAATATTCAAAATTCTATTGACAATTAAAAACAGCTATTTTTAAACAAAATTGTATTTTCTCTTAAATTTGGCGAATTGCAATTCTTTTAAATTTTGGCAGAGATTTAATTTCCCAAAATTCGCCAAATTTTATCCCCGCCAAAGTTTACCCCAATAAGGTAAGCATTTTTGAAAAAAAATTGTAATCACGTGAAGATTTCCAAGATTTCCAGTGCAAAAGCCCACTGACAGTAGAGTCCCATGAATATTATTCTATCAACATTGGAGGTAGTCCAAATTTGACCAAAACACTAGAATTTCTTTGAGAATGAGACTATATCTTATGAACGCTTGAGAATTAGAACATATACCCCAGTAAAAGCTTCTTTTTGATTTTACACCTAACCTATTCAACATGGAATTGAGGTAGTAAGTTTGAGAAAGTTTTGAGAAAACCACTGAACGTAGAAACGTTGGACCTTTTCATAAAGAAAAGGCAATGACGAGGTTTATACTAATTTTCGCGATGCTTGAAAAGTAAGTTTTATTTATAATTTTTACTTTCTCACTTCAATTATAGCCGAATTTAACCAAATAGAAGAGGTTTCTTCCAATAATACTTCCTTTTGGGGACTGTGTTATGCTTTAAACGTAACGTTTTCAAATGGAGACACGTAAAGACACTTGAAAATTATAATTTATGCGATTATTCTATCCTGCTCGAACAATAATGGACAAGAAGCAACAAGATGCTACTTATTCTGGTTTCATATTCTAATTTCTATAATGACAAAATATAAACTGTAAATAAATACGTATAAGATAAATAAGTACAAACCATTCCTGTCAAGCTCGTATTTGTGTTAAAAATAAATAATAACAAATAAATAGTAAACATCCGAGTAATGGTTGCTATGTCCAATTTCTGGACATTAATAACAGAGTTCAACTCAACTCATAGTATGGTTCAACTTTACCAGGTTATGTGTTTTGTATCTGTAAGAGGTAACTTTACCTATCAGTTTTTGGAATAAAAGTACCCAAGTACTACGGGTAGAATAATGTACAATATTGCGAGAAATAAAAATCATTTCAGTCAGGGATTAGTCTTAAACAAAATACTCCAAAAATATTCTCGTTCTTGTCTCCTTCGATCTATCTTCGTGGATTTCGGGCTGTTGTCTTTAGTTTTACAACATATATTCAATTCAGATAAACAAGGTGTTTACTGAAGAAAGCAAAGGAAAAGTCCGATCTTAAGTTCAATTCTAGATTTTGAACTCTACCCAGAAATCCTAACTTTACTTCTCTCTCCAAGAGAGAAAATAATTACTTTTTCATTTCCGAATGTTTAGTAATAAATGAAAGAAGACGGAATTCTAGTCTATTTGACTCATGCAAAATTCTCTGTTACAGTCTTTTCGAACTATATTAACAACAGTTTGATTCTTTGAAAATCAAGATTGAAAGGAAAAGAAGCCCATGACAATCTGTTCCCCGTTATGACCACAGTCGTTTCAAATGCATTTCGTAGGAAAATAAGATAAAAACCTTTCCGCAGGTTATAAACTTGACGATTTGATCAAATCTCTTTTTTTTCTGCTTCAAATGCTACTACCATGTACCAACATATTTATCTTCCATTAAAATGAATGTATGTTGCCAGTGCTTACTTTCAATTTACATGGTTTTCATGTGTTTCAACAACTTTTGGACATAGCAGTAAAGTAATGGCGGACTTTTTACGTCTTCTGTTCCGTTCTATTCTTCTGTTTTTCATCTTTCGGATTCAACGCGTTGGTGTTCATCCTTCGAATTGTTATGCGTAATTCTTCAAAACTTCTATGTCGACGGAATTTTTCGTCCTCTAACTCCCACATCATGTCTTTTCTTTACCCTTTGCTGTTCTACCTTTCTCTGGATGTCCACAGTGAAAACATATAAGAATCTGTTTGCGTATAGCTCTACAAACCTTGCGTGTTGACGGATTTTTTTCGTCCTTCGTTTCCCACCTCATCTGACTTTGTATCCTTTGGTGTTCATAACAAAAACTTATACGAATTGGTTTGCATATCTCTACAAATCTTGTTTTTATAATCATCGAAAAACTATGGCGTGAGATGAAACATAATCGCACCCTGTTCCATCTTATCACGAAATCATCATTTTCCAATCATAATATCATCCGCAAAAAAGAAAAAAGCGCGCCAATTTTTTTATTGTTATTATATTATTTTACGTTGTTGTAACAAAATATTTTAATACACGAGAAATGTGAAGACTTCACCGTTATATTAAATACGACGATGATGAAGGTAAAACTAGTAGGTTTAGTTGATATGAGAAGGTGTATTCTTATATTTAAAAATGTATTATCTGAAACTAGAGACAGATGAATCTCGGCTTACCTTACGTTCTTTTTTTTTACTGTGATACGATGGTCATAATTTCCTTTGAAATAATCCCTTCGGTGGTAACTTCAGAACTTCCAATGGTGTAGAGTTATACGTCTCTTCTTTTCTTTTCTAGAATCTCGTCGCCGTTGTTTTTAGCTTTATTTTAATAATTGTACCTTTTGAAAGCTGAGACAACGTGTATTGTTTAATGCGGTGACAAAATTTGAACCGCTGTGTGCAATAAAATATCTAGAATTCACAAGTTCTGTACTCCTCAACTATAAATGACACATTTGTCTATGTTGACATATTTGAAACTAAAAAGAGAGTTGGATAAAAAATGATTGTTAACCAGAATTTCGTTTCTACCAACAAAAAATGCACAGTGGCAACGTGGCACATACGTCCGTGTATTTAGCGTTCATATCTTATACTTATCTCTTCGGCGTAAAAAAATTTGGCAGAAAAAGCCTGTTTTCTGATTGGGTAATAAGAAATTGATTTATTGAAAAGAAAAAAATTTGTCAAGATGCCTTTGTTTCTAAACTATCTATAACCAGCGGACAAAAGTATTCGAGCAAGGGGGTTTGGGAACAAAATCAGTTGCTAGGTTACGGGAAACTGGTTGCATGTCATTGGATGTATTTGTACACGTTCAGCATTGATCTATTGTAGGCAAGATGGCAATTGTACTAAGAATTAATGGAAAGGGGAATTTTTAATCTACTAAAACATTTAACTTGGTGAACCCCCGTGATTATAATTGTTAGTGTATATATAAACTTTAATAATTTCTTATGTAAAAATTCTTTCTGATAAAAATTTGCGTTGAGCTGTGTGTGTAGAGTAAATGAAAGACTTCTATTGTGAGGGACATTTTAACCGGTAAATAAAAGTTCGCCATTTCTATTCACTGCCAGCAAACCACTCTTTTGTTCTTTCAAACGTGAAAAAATAAATAGAAAAAGGTGAAAATACTATATACAGTATCTATAAACTTTAAAAGTAAATAAAGGAAGATATTAAGGCAACGCATGCGCAGAAAAAACATTTGTTTTTATTGTTGAGGAAATTGCACTTAATTGTGCCCCCACACTTAAAGCTTCTGTTAATTATTAGTCAGTATCTTATTAGAATTTTGTATAGGATATTTACATATTTATCATAAATTGTTAAAATTATTTTGGCCTAAATAGCTTGAAACTCCAGCACATTTTTCTTAATTTCAACTACAATTTTAACTTTAACCAAAATCTAACAAGTACACGATTTTCTTTTCATAAAAATAATTTTGTAAGAAAATATGAAGCTCGTATATAGTAAAAAATAACAAAAAATTCTGAAGTGATGAAGTATTTATTTTGTATTCTTATATGTTTCACCTAATTTTCAATTTTTCATAAGTTTTATTATAAGTTCACATATATAATTTCTGACATTTTTGGCGTCAATGTTTTGTACTTTTAAAACAAACGAACAAACGCATAGCAAAAAATACATGATGGAATTCATGCGGTTTTCATAACTTTCAACAACTTTTTTAAAAGTCATTTCTAATAAAAATTTCACATAAACACACATATACACACAGACAACGGCTAACATGTGTCGAGTCAACGCATGCGCATTAGCACTACTGATAATAACGCTGGTGGACAACGGTTTCTCATATATAGTGTTGCTATTGTATCAATCAGGAACGAGAAAGCTATTTTAGGGCCATAAAAGGATATTTTAATCGTGCCTAAGATAGTAAAAATTTAGATTTTTCAACTCCAAGATTTTTTGAAAATTTATTGCTAAGTCATTTAAAATTCAATAATTGAATGAAAACCATATTTATATCAATAGGAGATGAAAGAATGGAAATAACTGTCATTATATCATAGCCATACCCCTGCTCCCCTTGATTTCCCTGCCCCTGTAATGACCAATTGTCATCGTTAATGGCTGCTGGAGGAACTGATTATAAATCTTCTTTCAAAATGTATACCAAGAAAAAGAATAGCTTTCTAGATCAGCTGTACAAAGAATTTCAAGTAGATCTGCAAAGAAGGTCTCTTATGAACATTCAAAAAACATAAGATGAACCGACGACATTAAATTTCTCATAGACTTGTTAAGTTTTAATGTTCATTTTTGAGAAAGTTTCAAATTACAATTCCTGCCCATTTTTTGTTATCTGCATATGTAAACATCTTCAAATCAACTTTCTCTGTACCAATAAATATATGAAAAAAATTATAAATGAAATTTATCAATTTTATAGAAAACTTCGCATACGCAAACGAATAGAAACTCTAATTTTTTTCATAATCAAAGATTTTCACGGGGTGTAAATATTTCGTTAAAAATAGTTAATAATAAAATCTGGCCAAGAGACTTGTCAAGCAAAAAAGCCCTGTGCTGTCGATCTTATCACGTGACAGAAACTATCGGGGGAGGATAATGACGGAGTTTCAAATGATAATTTAAAATAATCATGAAACTTAATTGCCCTGAAATTTGATTCCCACAAGTTTTTTGAAACTAAAAACACTCCAAACATTTGCGAATTTATTTATCCTGTTGGATCAGGGAATTTTGGGGATCAATGTTGAAAGTTTCTTACTTACATTCAGTTCCTTTTATTAATGGTTATAATATTTTTATCCTCTAAGTAATCCAAGATTTGCAAGAATAACTTTGGACCGTAATTGTCCCTTTAAACGTCCGGTACACTTTAGTCTGATATTACATCGTCATAACTACCATTATTTAATCAGGCGTAAACTTGACGAACAGGTGCCTCTAGCTGAAATACACTTATTATTTGAAAATGGTTGCCACTAGCAACCAAAAGTAATTAAAAAATATTAGATGCTCGACGGATGAAGTCATCAAGTAAAAACAAGTTAAGAAGTTAGAATTGCGAAAGTAACTAAAGTAAATGCCAGGAAAAAGCACTTTTGAACTCTTTTTTAGATATAATTGGGAAATTGAGAAAAAAATTTAGTGAAAATCTTAAAACTCAAAAGTCTATTACTATTTTTTCATTAACTTGATTAAAAAACAACAATAAGACTAGTAAAACATTAGAAAAATTTTCGTGAAAATTCCCACCAAAACTCTTGCATAATATTGATCATTAAAGTCAGACAAAACCTCGAAAATCTTTTCGCGCCAAAAAAAATGTTTATGACATTTTAAATTCAGGGAGGGAGTAGCAAGTTGTTATGAACTTGGAATGTAAAATAAATAAAAATAAACAAACAAAAATGGTTTGAAAGAAATCAGGTGATGACATATATAGGTCAACATGACAGATCATGAGATGAGAGTTGCACTTCACAAAAAAAATTCGACACTTTACTTCGTTGAAGGATGACTATTTGATTATTGTTTTTTTTATTCTTATATTTGTTTATTTTTCCCATTTACATTTATTTAGTAAATAAATGTTTCGGCTACGGTAATAAAACAAATCAAAATAATGAGTGATGCTTGACAAAAATTAAAACTTATTAGGAAATCCGGAACAAATACTAACGATGAATTAAAAAAAAGTAACGGGGTGTTACGGAAAATCTATGAGTGTGAAAGCCACACACGAATTTCCTTTTAGTCTTTGAAAAATAACTTCTTTTCTTTTCTTAAGCATCTTTTAAGCTCAAATTTTGGGACTTTAAATAAGATTTTTTATGACACTAATGTATTAAAAAAAAATTGAAAAAAATTGCCATTAGCTATTATGAAAACGGCTTTAGTTTATCACGTGGTATTAAAGATAACATTTAGATTTTTGTGACACCACCAGGTAGATTTTTATGAGGGGCTTTCACTTACAAAGTTTCAAAATCATAGCATAAAGAATTCATATTTCAAAAATGTACCAAAATTTGCCATCGCGGAAACCCAAAATGCTATAATGATGACGTCATCAATAAACTCTGAAATCTGCAAAATATGTTGAAATAATGATTGTTAGTTTAAGTTCTACTACGATGCATAGTTTTGAGGTCATACCATCATTATTTCAGAAGTAGAAGGGGGGGGACCTAAGAGGAGCTCATATGTTTTCAGAGCCCTTTAAGAAGAAGCTCAGATAGAATAGGGTTAAGCTATAGTTTTTGTTTGGAAAAAGGTGGATGTTTATGCCAATGGGTAATTCTCATAAAAAAATGTTTACAATTGCTGGGGCCCTAATGGAATATTGAAAGAAGACTTACTTAGATTAGTGCAAATTTACACCAAAACATATGCAAACATAGGCCAAAGATTAATCAGACAAAACATAAAAGTTACAAGGCAATCAAGCCCCCCCCCCCCTCTGTTAAAATGAATTTGATCTTAACCGTCGGCCCCAACTATGGAGGGGCATCCTTAGACACTTGACAAGGCCCCCTACAAAATAGGGCTGACTAAGGGCTTGAAGGCACCTAAAGCCCCTTCCCCCACAGAATTAGCGACCATGGCATTAAAGTTATAAAAAACCAATACTTTATCAAAATATCAATAAATTTAACTCAATTTAAATTAAAGCAAAATAGATTGAACATATTTGAAGATGAAAATTGAATAAATATTGACATTTGTATTAGCGAGGATAAATCCGCTAGTATGACCTTATGCTCAATTAACATAAGGATCTTTTCCTCTCTGCGTTAATCTGCAATTTGATATGAACCTATCTCATACGTCATGTAAATCTGCAAAATGTAACATCTCAAAAGGGGTTGTCCAAAAGATATCACAACATGGCCAAGCTAAGCTAAGTAAGCTAAGCACAATTAGGAATGGCTTTGGATAAAAAATTAGCCCTGAGGGGTACAGTGCTTAAAACATTTCGCATACTTTGAAAAAAAATCATAAAATCAAATCTACAAAAATATCACGAGAAATAAAAAACAGCTAAAAAATCGCAAAAAACCAAAAAATCATAAAAAATTCAAAGGAAATGCTCTTTTTGCATTTTGATGCTTTGATAGTTCAAGATTAGGGAAAAAAGTGCAACAATAAGTGTTAATGGTCTGGTAACTTCTGATAACATATCGGGAGACATCAAGGCGCTGACGCCCAAAAAATTAAAAAAACTTTCGAAAAAGTTTGCCCTAACAAATTTGTTTGCTGACATTTTTGAATTTTCTTGTGGGAACCTGTCAGCAACTTTTTACAGTAATACATGGCGAAAAACGAAAGTAAATTCTTTCTTTTCAATTTCCAGATGCTTAAAATCAAATTGCACCATTTGAAAGCTTATTAAAAACTATATCGTGAGATATTTGAATTTTTATTCAAATCTGGGGTCTGGAACAAGCTTTAAAGATAATTAATTCTCGTTACGACTTTGCATATTCACCTAAAAGTCTTCTATATCATTTTTAAAGAGCTTTCAAATGATATAATTGGAATGCATTTTTGAATTTTTAAGAAATTTTGCATTTACCATAGAATGTCTCAAAAAGCGTTTCTTGAATTTTCTAGACCTTTAAGAAAATTTGACCTTGTCAGCAAATTTTTTCTTGCTTATTAGATATTAAGGAAAACGTTTTCAACAGGTTGTAAATTGACTGCAACATTTCAAAAAAAGAAATTTTAGCATCAGCGCCCTGAATAATAATTTAATGCGACAAAACATTATAATAACCGAAAATTGCAGAAAAAATTTCCAAGCCAGGCGCTTTCTGCAACAAAACCCGTTATCTTCTTTCATTTTTTTCCCTTACAATTTGTACTAAAGTCTGTCTCAAAATGAAGTCAAAAGTCAGTAACTGCATTCGTCCACATTTATCAGGGTATAGTTCACACTTGTAGGAAAATAACCTTTAAAAGGTAATCTTGAGTAGATTGAGGCTATGCAAGAAATGTAAAGAAAACCCTAAAATACATAGATTTTTCTCTATTTATTGTATAAACTTAATACAAAATGTAATACAAAATCTTCACATCTTAGCTAAATTCCAATTAGATTTATAACAGTTTAAAGTGAGCCTAGTTTAGTTTATTTTGGTTTTTTTTTGGCCAACTTGGCCAAAGTATATTTAAAACAGTAGAAATTATAGGAATTTAGTTCCTTTTAATTGCCAAGCGTACTAACTTTTTCTATTTATTCTGTAATTTATAAATAGATATTTCCCGAGATTATTTATTGTCAAGCCCGCCTGTTCGTGACGTGCACTTTCGTTTAATTGCCTTTGCCTTTGCATCAGTAATTTTGCAACTGAAATTATTGCACGCTATCTTTTAAACTAGAAAAGAGCTTTTAAAATCTTATTTAACTGAAACCTCAAGCCCTTCCAATTTGCTTATAAATGTTGTAACTGCTTGTCCTTTATTGTTTTCGTGGAATATTTGTATGCCTTTGGGCCTCGTCATTACTGTAGGTTTCATGAAAAGAAAGCAGGGTTTGCTTTTTTCCGTACACCTCCCCAACGAACAAAGAGAAAGCAAGTAACAAAGGAAAAAGAGGATTTATCAAGACATTATCTAAATGCATGTATATTCTTATTTATTTAGGCTTTCATCAACATAATGTAGAATGCCGCCATTATTTTATCAAGATAAACATGACCCGTAACCTTTTAAAGCTTTAACTTACTAAATTTGGTTTTTTCAAGCTTTTAACATGTTTTATAAAAAATGTTTACGTATTAATGTTAAATAACAGTTTCAAAAAAAACTATTGTTTTAAGCTTTGGCTCTGTTGGTGATTCAAAAAAAACTGATAATTTTTCACACAGCGCACAGTCCTGAATACGGCAATCCCTTACACTGGCTAAACAATTCCATATATGTAATAAACAATCCAAATATAGCAATTTGGAGCCCTTCAAAAAGTAGGCTTGTCCAAAGAGAAGGAGGTCAGACCAAAAACGAACATTGTTTTGTTACGTCATTTTTATGGCATAAAAGTAAACAAGGGGGTGGGGAGGACGGAGGTCAAAAATTTGAAATTTTGGACTAACGTACTTTTTGAATGGCACCCACAAAAGGATCGTATTCAGTAGTCTGTAGTAACAAGTAGACAAATTGAGAGGGATGTCTTTCAAACCTCGGGTTATCAATATTTTTTAAACTTTGGTACAGCAGTTCTCTACTTCCCTTAGGGGCCTTAATTTTCCGTGAAGCCTTCAAAATTCCAAACTCATTCAGACTTCCTCTCACTTACGTTTTCCATAGAAATCAGACTCTTCTACATTTTTCTTGATGCAACCAGGGAGTTTTTGGTCAAATGTTTGAGTTAAGCATCAAGCATTCTTTGCTCGGTTTGTCACCGTTGACATTGGGTGTAAGAAGGAACAATGTAAAGTGGTTATTTGATATTTTGACAAGTCTTATCTTGTATTGACAATAAGATTGCACAGATAGGCTATTATCAGGGGATTATGTCAGGCTTACTTTCTCAAGCAAATTAAGGCCGGCTGTCAATATACCGCATGCACTTCCACCCCTCCAAAAATGTTCATTTATGACTTAAAAGAAACCTATCACTAATCAGATCACTTTTCATCCCTGTCAGATGGTACCAAATATGCCTGTGGTGAGTAACTGGTTAAAAACCTAATTTTGGCACCATTTTAATGAAGTCATCAAAATTAAAAATTAAATATCTCAAGTTTGAAAAGTGATATTGCCTTCAAATTTCCGAGCAAATTTCTAACAAAGGTCTTTAACATTAATAAGTTGTAAAATTCATTCAAAGAATCATGTTTTCTGCTTATGTCAACATTTTATTCAAAAAAGTCGTTTTTCTAAATTTTTTGCCAACGTAAGCATATACTGAATTCTGAAATGTTTTATTGATATACAACTTTTGTAAAAATTTCAAGGTGATGTCACTTTTCAAACTTGAGATATTTAATTTTTAATTTTGATGACGTCATCAAAATGGTGCCAAAATTAGGTTTTTAGCCAGTTACTGACCACAGGCATCAGGGCTAAAAAGGTTAGTGATACGCTTCTTTTGAGTCATAAGTGAACATTGTTTGAGGGGTGGAAGTGCATGCGGTATTGTAATCCGGGCTTAATAAGGTCGAGTCCCTTGAGGCTCATATTTACGTACTTTTTTGAAAAAAGTTCTTCGCGTACATCAATAAGGATAACGTTGAAACTGCCTAAAAAAAGGTGTGCCAGTCGCATACATACAAATTGCATACATTTGAAGATATACGCGTTTGAAAAATTACCTGTATACGCGAATCCGTATGTAAACATTTTTAGACCTTTTAGTCTGACCTATCCCTAATTTAGTTTTTGCAAAGCTCCGCCTCGTTTTCATCAACAAGGTGAAAATGAATGGAGTAACAACTAGTGAACTTTTATGATCGCCTCTTTTCAAATTGCTTTTGCTAGCATTTAATTATAGAATTTGAATTAATATTAATTAAATATTTGAGAACTCTAATGACCAATGTTTCTCTATTTTAGACTCTGCTCCAACGCAATATCAACTAAGGCTAAAAGAAGC
>JAUBWS010062055.1:0-13416 GCA_032270445.1 Darlingtonia californica | reverse complement strand
TACGAAAGAAATTGTCTTGAACGTAAATACACTATAATACCCTTGAAATACTCCATGGCCAGTTTTACAGAATTTTTGTCAATATCTTTTAATGTACTGATATTGCATTTATTCAATAAACCTCAAACTAAACAATTGATGATCTCTTAGAGGGGCCATCCATAAATACTGAGTACATTTGTTAGAATTTTTTTTCAGAAATCAATCTTAAATATAAACCTATGTATCGTTCTTGCATTCAATAAAACAACAAGAGGTCGTAAAAATATTCACGCATTTGAGTTTAGCCCACTCAATCCACCGAACTATGCGTAATGAATGACTTAAAACCTGAAAATGGGCATTAGATGAACAGTCGATGCGTTCATTCAGTCCAATGCAATTAAACCAATAAACACTTACAAAGCTTCTTGGATGTCCTCTCTGGAAGCTTCAGGTTCATTTGTTCCATCTAGCACTTTGAAATCTGTTTCCCTTTGATCAACGAGATCGGCTTTTTCGGTGCTTATCGACGGAACTACAGATTCTGGTGACCAATCATTCGTTTTCCTCGATTGGTTGTACTTGTTGTTAGATACAGGTAGAGAAATACTGGGTACTTTGCAATCCGTAGTCGAAGATTTACGCTTTAGTTTAATCGGAGCGGGTTTAGGTTCCCCAGCTGATATGACTCCAGCAGACGATCCAGAAGAACTCCGTCTACGACCAATCACTCTTACAACAGGTACTACAGTCTCACAGGTTGTTGTGATCGGTTCAGGAGCAGCGGTTGTGGGAACTTCGTTGGTGGTTGGTTGTTCCTGAAGATTTCGCTGGTTAGATAAAGAACGACGGCGTAGAAAGCTTTGTATTGGTTTAGAATCGACTCTCTTGGTTATTTTCGTAGGCTGTTGCATTTCTAGTTGTCTACGTAACCGTTTCTCATTCATGATTTCTTCAAATGAGCGAACAGTGACACTTTCATCATCATCATCACTTTCTTTTGCAAGTATCGGTCGATTGAGCTGGAAAATAATGGGTTCATGTTATAATGCAGGAAAATTTTTACTTTTAAATCGCATTTCTTCATGCAATCTACACTTACTCAGGCGTCAGTGCTAAACAACCTTGTCTGGTGAATTGTAACATACCTTATTCGTACTAATTTTCGCGCGGATTTAATTTCGCGATTTTTTTATTTTCTATTGTTAAAAACAGTAGGCTATTGTTATAAAACAATAGAAATCGCGAAAATGAGTACGGTTAAGGTAATAAAATATGCACTTCACGGAAAGCTATTTTATTCCGTACATATCCCCTCCCCCAATTTAATAAACCAAATAGTATTTTCCGAGTTAAAAAAACCGCAACAAAATCTCAGTTTAAGGTTGCTTAGATAGAAAATCATTTACAATATAAAACAAATCATACGCTAGCCAAATACCTTCATCCTCCTTTATTTTTGCGCACTATTACATACACAATAAGACTTCGAATCAAACTCAATTTGATAAGGAATATTACCTTGACTTTTTTTATCGCTCCAGCTTTTTCCGTCGTCGTGGTCGTCGTTGATGTCGCACTACTGTTTTCTTCGGTTGTAGAAACTTCTGAAGCTAAACAAATGTAGGTACTCAATTATAATTACGTGCATTTTAGACGGCTCACTAGAAAGCCAACCAGTTTCATGGAAAAAAATTTCGCGGTTTCTGAAAAATCCCGAGATTTTCGCAAAATGTCCAACACGTAAATTTTGGCCAATTCACTTAGAGTATCACTATCAGTTTTGTGAGGTGAAATTGAAGTTGCAAAGTATGTAATTATTTTTGCTATTATTTCTCGCAAAGCTTATATATTCACTGGATAATGTGATTGTGCCTACATACTCATACACCTTGCTCGAGGTAATTTTGGAAGGAAAAAATTGGGACAAATCAATTCGCGAATCCATTGTCACGCTGTCAATATTGTTAAAAGTCATCTTCAAACCAATCGATATCTAACAACATCCTTACGTTCGTTGGTGTTAAAGATGCGTTCCTTAAATTTTTTTGACCAACAGCCTCTCGATAGCTATTCATAGCGAGGCCACAATTCTAAATTTCTTTTGGACAGTTTGCAGTGAAATAAAAAGTTTTACCTTGAACACCTTTTACTTGATAAATTTGTTGAGATTTTCTTCTTTTTTCGTATTCTTGTTTGGCGAGTTGAAGTTTTTCTCTCCGTAACATGGCCGCTGTTTTCAGTGGATTAACCGCTTTATTTTCGTTTTTCGTTTGAAGAACGGTAGATTTGAATTTCTCAGAACGTTCCTTTAGCAGTTCATTAGTTTTTTTCGCTGGTGAATCAATTGAATCAGTGTCAGATAAAATAACAACATCTTTGGATGGTAATTCGAACTTCCGCTTTCGTTTTTCTTCCATTATTTCTTTGAATGTTTTGATTTTAATCGTATCTGTTTTATTTGATGTCTCGCTCGATTCTTCATTAGTTTTCTTTTTTTCTTCACGTCGAACTAAACTAATTACTTTCTTTGGTTCTTCAGCTTGTTCAACAAGTTCGTTATTACTTTTTTTCGCCTCGACTGGCGAATCCGAGTCAACTACTAAAATTTTACGTTTGTTTTTTGATGTTTTCTGTTCAAGTCTATTACTGTCATTAGATTTTTTATGTCGTGAACTACTGTTTGCTTCAATTGGTTTTTTTACACAGCTCACAATACTCGAGACCTTTTTGTTAACAACAGGTGGTTTCTTCTTCTTCTTTGAGTGGGCAGTTTCCGGCTCTTGGGTTAATTCTAAAGCTAAATCATCAGTATCGTCAACTGAAAATGTCAAGTCAGTAGTTTCGTCAGGGATAATCAAAACACCTTGTTCGACTTCTTCTGGTTTATCTGTATTGTCGTTTGAATCATTTTTGTCACCGTTTAAATCAGATTTTTCCTTTTGTGTGCTAGAATTCTTTTCACTATTTCGTCTTTTTAGTTTCGTTTGTTCTTTCTGTTTCTTATTTTTTGATTTATCGTTGCTTAATTCAATATCAAAATCATCTTCATCCACATCGAGCTCAATAGCATCTTCTTTACTGAAGACAACAGTGTCAAGATCAATACTTTCTTTCCTGTTCTTTAATCCTGATGATTTTGTATCAATGTTTGTATCATCATCAGCACTAGATTTTCGGCTTCGAGACTTCTTTTTCCCGTCAGAAGCGTGTAAAATATCTTCAAAATCGTGATCGAATTTTTGTTTCTTCTTTTTGTTCTCCTTCATTTTGCGAAGGGCTTTCTCTCTTAACACTTGCTCGTAAGTTTTCACTTCGACCTTGACATCAGCCCCGTTATGGCGATCAGATTTACTTTTCTTGTGTTTCTTGTCAAGCGGTATATCTTTGTAATCACCATACAAAACTTCTACAACAACAAAAAGCATTGATATCATTTTGACCACGGTAAAAGTATTCGTGAGTTCCCACACAAACAGACGTAAGAATTAGAATCAAAATAACAAGTAAAGTATAATATGCAAGAGGTGATATGCTATATTGGCATATTGAAAGACGCACATGGAAAAAATGAACACTGACAGATAAAGCTACACTTTTTAAAATACTTCTTTATGCCAAAAATGAGCTTGCAAGAAAACTTAGCTACTTTATTTGTGTTGGACTCCGGTCAGGTAAATATCGTTCTGCATCAAAATCGTAAAGGCAAGATGCAACTCCTACACTTTCAGAAAAATAGCACTACCCATGTCAATTTCAATTAAATAGAAATTTACTAGATCTCCTACCCCCAGTTTAATCAATACGCTCCCCATGATTTGTTTTGAAAATATCAACTCCCTCCTTATTGACTTAGACCTCCCATTACAGTTACAAAAAAGCTAGAAAAGGAGCAGGGATTTTTCCAAGCATTTTTCACCGCTGTTATACGTATATATGTAGGGATTAAATGGTAAAACTTTCCGTCTCTGTGATCAGTTAAAAACTTAATCTTCTCAGCAAAAACAGGGGTAGGACTAAATACTTGGATAAATCCCTAAAGGAGGGAATTCAAAAGATTTTGAAAAAAGTTGTACCTTCATCTCCTTTGCTAAAGAACTCCTTGTCGGTTCTCTTTTTGTTTCGATCACCTGAAATCATAGTGGTAGCTAGTCAAATGTAGAAACTCAATCAAAATCTTATAACTTTTGAGGCCTTCGGTAGATATGTATAGCAGTTTGCATCTTATTTTTTTTCCAACTTTAAGCTGAAAATGCTTATAGCTGTTATGCATAAAAAAGTAAATACTGTACCTCTCTTGCTACACATTTTGCCAATAAGAATAAAGCTTAAGAAAAGGCAATCATAGTGGAAATCATTTAGTTCTGTATATCATGGAATTGATTCTCACAAATACTTACGTTTTTCTTTTTTGTTTCTTTTCTTGTGTTTATCCTTGTTTCTTCGGTCGTTATCCTCTTCAGAGCTGAAACTGTCACTGCCATCTATGTCTAGTATTAAAGCAACACATTAATTAAATATAAAACAAATCTAATGTCAATACACGCCTTTTTTATAAAAATATCCTTTATAAGAATATCAGGCTGAACATTTTGACAAAATTAAGAATAACTATAATAATGTTGGTCAGGCTGATCTGATCGATAAACTGAAAATATTTTATCAAAAGTATGGGAAATACATAGGGAACAGAACGTAAATTTGCAAAGATGTGATACATAACTGGAAATTTTCTTTTTTTATATCAAATCTTGAGATGTGTTCACATTGTATAAAAACTAATATATGAAGAATATTTTCTCCTTTTAAAAATATTTTCTATGAAGATTAGCAGGTACAGTGCAAAATTTCCATATAGGATACTTTCAATGACACATTGAAAATAAAGCAAGACAACTTACAATGTTTGTTATTGCTGACTGTGTTGGGATGAGTATTTTTTTGTTTTGCTGAAAGCATTTCTTTGAATAATCGAACTTGCTCATTAAAATGCCCTTAAATAAAAGAGAAAATGTTGATAACCTAACAGAACAGAAAATAATTATGAAATATAACATAAATTTCATCCAAAAATTAAGGTACCTGTTTTTGGTAAACCTGGATAACCATTATTTTGAGCAGTCCCTAAAAAACGAAATATGTTAGTTAGAAAGAATAACAAACAATTATCATGAGGCATGTAACGTTTAAGTGCAAAAATTCAGGAAAATAGATTCCAAAACTTTTAACAGTTGTAGTGCAGAGAAAGTGTTTGAACGAACAGATTCCATCTAATAATAAAGTCATCTCATTAAGAACTACTCAACAATGATGCAACGGCACACAGGTAAAAATTGAGATTGCTGAGTCGAAATAAAGCAGCTTCAAATATCATTACTACAAGTAATCTTATGACTAAAAATTCCCTTTTTCATATTTTCCATCTGTTTGTAACATCAATACAAAAAGATAAAGATACAACTCTGCTTTCTTTTTGCTAGCAATTTTTGGGTGTAATTTTTTCTAGGTAGACAGCTGCACTAAACCACCACATAATTCAACTAATTCAACAGGTCTCGTAGGGAGAACAGTAATCAATTTATTATAACTGGTACAATGTGACCTGTATAAATATTATGAAATAATAAAATAATAATAATAACTTATTCACCAATGCAAATCATCACATGGCAACACTCTTCTTTGCTGAGGGGCCTGGTATAAAAGTAAAATAACACTAGCACTCACCTGCAAGTGACTGCTGGTTTTGTGGTACTAAAGTTTGTCTAATTCCAGCATGCTGTGTAACCAGGGGTGGTAGTAACTGCACACCAGGAACCTACCATAAAAAACAGCATATATAAAAATTAGTATTGTAGAATCATTAACTCTTCACACTATTTTCTTGTTTAAGGTAAAGAAAACAGCAAAGTAAATCTTCCAAATACATACCCTAGCAAGATTTGGGGTTGCCCCCAAAATTCCTCTTGATGGGGCAATAGTCAAAACACCATTAACCATTGTAGGTGTTCCTATTGCTGGTTGCAATGTATGAACAGGTGCTGGAGGGGGTGGGATCAAACTAGCATTGACAACAGGCTTTACATTTGCAATAATGACTTGATGAGGAGTGGCTTCCACATGAGGTGTTGCAGGTTTAGTTACTGGTTCAGTTGGAGGTACTGGTTGGACACTGTTTTTCTCTCTTTCGTTCACAATAGGTGTAACAAGGGGTACTGTTTCAGCTATTACTCTTTTGGTATGAAGAAACGGACAGAGGGGATTGCGGCAACCACTAGGATGGTTTTCATAAAAGCATGGAGTATTTGCTTTCCTTTTCATTGAATAACGATCAACTGGTACATGGCGCAAACTACAATTCGGATTCAGACATTTTCCTTGAATCCATTCTGGACATGGATTTTCAGTCATCCGAGCAGCTGGTTGATGGCGAAAACAACATTGATTTCCCTGTAAAGAAAATTTATTAAGCTCAAAATTAGAATATGCTAGTGAAAAACAAGTTGAGAACATTTTCAAAATTTTAATTCTATGTGTAATTTAGAATAACTTATAACACCACATCAAATAAATTTTTCATTCACGGTCATTTAATGCTGTATGCATGTAAAACGTTCTATCAATATTTTTGTTCAAGACAACAAACTTTGAAATTTCATACCCGTGTACAACCAGCAGTGATGAAATAATGACAATCTTCTCCAATGAGTGACATGGCAAAATTGAATAAGTCAATCTGTTTAAAACTCTATCAATCGACCAAAGGCTTCAAACCACTACAACTTCCGATATGAATGATTACAATTTACAGCCTTTAGAAAATATTTGCCATGCTCTACATAAACAAATACTTGTTGATTTCGTATTTGGTCAGGTTGAAATGATCTACATTAATTGGAAAAGATAAATTTGGTAATTGAAATCAAATTAACCATGGTGAATGGACTCATCAGATGCTCAACTGCCATCATGGTTGTCAACTATGTTGGAAGGTGAGGGAGCCAAGGATCTTGCAGCTTGGTTAGGGGTGGCTTTGAAGCATATCAAGCAATAAGCAAGATCTTCAGTGTTGTGTATATACACAGATTACAAAAAATACACAAACTTAAATTCTTCCAAAAATATAATACATTGTAAAAATTAAAAATTAACAAAAATGGTTGAACTCTGATTTGTTAAACTTTTACTGACTGGCAAAACTTTGTTATCAGTCTATCTAATAATAAATTATATAGATTTTAAAAATACAAATCTAAAAAAGAACTAAGATCTGTCCAGTTGACTGCCTGATTACAGAAATTTTCACATCTATAAGAATATCAGATGCTATGCTTTTCAATATATCATAGTCATTATTTAAAGAAAAACAAAAATTGCAATATAAATACCATTGAATGTGTACAAAAATATTTTATGAAAAACCAAAAAAATTATAAATTTGTCCAAAATATTGCACATAAAAATTTATCATGGTTATTAGAACCAATCTGACACAGCCTCCAGAGCAAACTCATTCTTTTTGAGTGTTATGTACAAACTATAAAGACTTGAAAACCGTACACAGAATATGTGATGCAAATAAGTGTAAATATGTTAGAAATGGTTTTGAGTAGAATTTCATATAAAAAAGGAAAACAGCTATAAACCTAAATATTATATACAATTTTCTGTTGTTGTTTATAATTATTCATAACATTTTCAATAATTTGGTATCACCATCCTAAAATCTTTAAGTTAAATTTATATGCAAAATGAATGTTATGTAAAATTTTATTTTTTTAATATTATTTTCAACCAAGTTTCATTTGATCTCCCAAAATGGGGCCAACTGAAATTCCAGATTGCCCACCATGCCCCCCCCCTCAAAGCAATACCTCATTGCCAATCTCCAATAGACAGATGCTGCCTATATTTTCTAAAATAGAGCTTGAGTTCATCCAAGTTTCCCTGGGCCCGATGTACTTCAAGACTAACAATTGAATCTAAAAACATAACTTAAAACTGCACCTAAACAAAAACTGCTGGCTATTTCATTTTTCTTGGTTTTAAACTATTACCATTAGCAACTGGAAAAAAACTACTGTATATAAAAATATAAGAATTGTGAAAATAGCCATGTAACAGATACCAATATAAAATATTCATTACAACAAAATCAATTAATGTATTGATCATTTCATACTATACATAAATTGCTTACATTAAAGTGTTGATAATAAACTTTTCTGGTCAATTTAACAATTATAACAAATACATCTGTATTGACCTTGTTTTCTCCATCTCATATCAAAATACTGTAAATATCTAGTGATTAACCTAGGACCTATGTAAATATATATTCCTACTATAAATATCTAATGAGTTAACTTGGACCATAATTCAAGATTAAGAAAGAAAAAATAAAGACCCAAAACCTGTGGTGTCTTTTCATGAAAACTTCCCCCAGCAAAAGTTTAAAACAGAAGAAGAAGCTATGCTCCATTTAACAGGGGTTGACAAAAAAATTTAAATACTTGTATGCAACTGTTTCCCCATTTTTTCAAATGCATATACTATTGAATAAAATTACCGTAAACACTTTATTAAACGCCCACTCTCAAATAAACTTCCACCCTAAGGTCTTTAACATGAATGCCTTTTAATAAATGCCCTCTGCTATGACAAGGCACTTATTAGAATATTCTTATTCAAGTAACTCATGGAAAAGGAAATTTGTTAGTGTATTCCATGGTCAAATTGAGGATTGTAAAATAACACAATAAATCAGAAAAGCAGCCCTGCTCTGTTAAGAAAGACATTTTAGAGGATAAAACGAGCCTGTTGTCTTCGTTTGGACACGTCCGTGAACTCACAAAACTTTGAACACTCTAGAACACAAGTCAGTAAAATTAATAACAAATAGACAACCAGTCAGCACACACAACCACAAAAACTGTTTGCCTTTCACTTGCAATGAGCATTGTATGTACATGTACGCTATCATGATTCCTAATGGTGTAATAACATCACCACATGCATGATGTAAGGCCTGCGTTACAAAAAGAAATTATTATTGCACCAGGAAGGTGTATGATAAACTACCACTCGTGCCAATGGGTGTTTTACAATTTCTAATCCATAAAACGCCCTGAAACCCTCCTGACAAAGAAGTTGACTTTCAGAAATTACCCAATCACAATAAACCTCATTTTAAAAACCATATTGATCAAGGCTCCATCTACATTACTCATATTTTGGGTGTTCAAAATTTTGCTGCTGTACAAAGTTTGTGAGTTCACGGTATTAGAGTCATCTGGGCAACAAGTACCAAAATTGTATCCAGTTGCTCAGCTGTGAAGTCATTTAGATTATAAATTTGTGACATATGAAAAAGAAATTGAGTACCCTGCAATACACGATTTTCAGAAAGTCTGCTTTTTCACTCTCCACCGTTACTTTTATCAAAAACAAACATAGGTAAACAAAGCGTTTTTGTAAGTTTCTTAGAGATTGTTGATAAAGTGTTGCTTTCCAATATTCATTATGCAATAACAATCTTAAAAATAACAGCTAGTTTATAAAAGCTGTAGCATGCAATACTCATAGATCCCCACCCAGCCAGTCAGGGATACTCGCCTAATTAAGACATATGTTCTAATTAGGAAGTTATAGCTTAATTAGGGGAAAGGTAATGCCTAGTTAGGCAACAAATCAATTTTTTCCTGTATACTACCTTCCAACAAAACCAGCGACTTGTAAGCAACTTCTATGTATCCTAGATGCCTAATCAATCTTTCCTCCAATTTTCAATGAAATCTGTCTGTGCATTATTGAACAAACACATCCTACTTATAGGAAAGCAAAACAGGGGAAAACGCACTTTTAAAGGCTCTATTTACTTATAATCTTTTAAGAACGGGTTGCGAAAGTCTCCTAATTAGGAGATAATATACAAATACATATCTTGTGTACGTGGGATTTTTTTTTAAAGTTCTGTTTTGATTTAGGCCGTCATTGGAAATATCTTGTTTTAGCGTCCTCCGACGAATCGGTAAGTCGGTAAAAATGCCGGTTTTTTTAAAAATCCTGCCAGATAAGTGCACCTTGTATATTATCGGGCCTGCTATCGCTAAAAAATGCAGTAAATGATAACCCTGCGCCTCCTGCATGCTGTGTTGTGCATTTAAAAATGTAGATGTAGATAGCAACCTTGGGGCTTTTGAATCAAAACGTTGGTTCGTAGTAGCACTAGCTCGCAGAGCAAATATATACAAAGTATGTATTTTTATCTTATACATTTTGAATTTACTTTCAGGCTTGAAACTCCCAGTAACAATTCTGTTAAAACAAAACAACTTGTAGAGTTGTAAAAAAGTTTGTTTTTTGTTTGAATGCATGTGGAAAATAAATGGAAACAGTGATACATTTTTAATGCATCCGTAAACGGACACTGTCCAGCATTACCAAATTGTTTTGAGAATATCTATAATAAATCATATCGAAATTGGCAGGCTCAAAAAGAAGCAAAACCCAGATTGAACCAAGAAACCTTACAAAACGCGAGTGGGGAGCTTTGTGAGAAATTGATATTTTGGGACTCTTCTTAAGAAAAAATAGACAGATTTTATTAATGCGTCTAGGAAATTAGCAGAATGCTTACAAAAATACAGTGAATACCTCTCTAAAACTAAAGCACAAGTTAACAAATCCATGGAAAAATCGACAATTTTTTTAATGAGAACGAGAACATTGGCAATCCTATAAGTGCTATCACTGAAAACAAATTGGAAGTAAAATATTCAAACCTTAATAATATCATTGAGGAAAAAGAAGCTAAAAAGCTTATGAGCCAATTCATGTTGATCTTTTGGAGAACAATGTCCCTGAAGATTGTAGATACAAATATACAGGTACAACTGTAGAGGAGGATATGGGAATATGACATTTATATGGAAAGTGGGAGATGTTGTTGACCAAAATAGGATAATATTTACTATTGATACAGTGAGAAAAATGGTCCCGCGTTTCCAAACAAAAGCAATGGCAAACGAAATGAGGAGCAAGTATACAAAAATATCTGGTCTCAAGCCTGCTGTTTGTCCCAGCCTTATGCAGTATCTGACAGGAAAAATTACAAGGTAACTTTGATATAATTGAAGTAAAAAATATGATTCTTTGAAAATTATACTCCGGATGGAGTATTATACAGTGAATTATACACTGCATTAGAAATTTTTAAGACTGTCTTTCCATGCTGTTCAATTTGTGTTTGATCTGGTAAATCTGAAGTGTGCCTGAACCCTTAGACAGGGTAAGAAGCCGTCCGATCCATCAGAAGCCCCATTAAAAGCAAAAAAACAGTCAACTAATATTGCAGTTGCTGCCTTCTCCAAGAAAAGACAGGGCAATGCGAGTAAACAAACATCACCGTCAAAGTCAGATGCCTCATCAACTGCGGTTTCAGATGATGCATCAAAATCAACCTGAAAAAGTTCACATTGCGATAGATTTAAACAAAAATGAATATGATCAAGATGTTGACGTGAAATTTCACAAAGGGGCCAATGTAGGATTCTAAGGAAGCAGAACCTACTGGAAAAAAACAACACAATGACAGTAGATGTACTATATGTAAAGAAGAAGATTCACCTGGCATACGATCTGCTGTAAACTGGATTGATTGTGATGTATTCAATAGATGGGCACACTTAATGTGTGCATACAAATGCTGGAAAAAAGTTGCGAAAAGGCGTATGGGTTGGTGCTGAAGATAAATTGAAACTCTAGAGACTTCTATAGATCTTTTTAAGACTGGACTTGTAAATTATGTTTTTATTTTTTATATATATCATGTGTTCACCAATTTGTATAGCCACACTTTCCAGAGTTTTTTAAAGGCATACAACATACCTTAGGTGGAAAAAATTTTGTGTGGATTTAATTTAATTTTCCATTATTTAAAACAAGAGGCCATTGTTATGTTAAGACAATAAAAATGCACGAAATTTTCTCCACTTAAGATAGGTTAATATAAAAATTCAGATTTGCATTCCTAAAAATATGCTTAGTAAATCCATTTTTTACTTCACTACACACTAGAAAAAATCTTGTCTTATTTTTTAAATATAAATGTAAATATTATAGTTTTGAAAGAACTTCCTTATGTATATATTTTTACATTTAGGACACATGTCTTTTTTACATACCGTGAAAGGGGGCGTCTTGAACTTTCACGATGCGACATTGACATACCACAACAAACAACATTTTCTGGTCTGCACATTAAGACTTCACAATGTTTACATGTTCAAGCTTAGTTGTAGATTAAAACAGAATTGCTTAATACATGGTATAGTCAGTTCAGCTAATCATTGCGCACTTGTAATAGTTGCGCATTTTTTAAATCACCTATAAAAGCATACCTGTGCAAGATTTTTATCTCAAACTTGAAGTACACAACACATATGTCTTTCATCTTTCACTCTACGTTTAAAAACAGCCTGCAATCACGACCGGCGGGAGCTAAAGCTACTATCTTTAAAGCATAGTCGATTTTGCCCAATATTCACTTTCCGCCCAAAACTAGCAAATTTTCTGTCTTGGGCAAACGGGGCGGTTTTACTTCAGAAAATGGCGTGTTGACTTGCTTAAACAAACTTTGCGGTCATTCTCAAAGTCGTATCTTTAGGATAACACACGTGCGAAATGAATTATACCGTGCGCAATAATTACCAAAACAATTTTGCACCTTTCTCCTAATTATTGCGCACACTTTGCGCACATGACTATTAGGCATATTGCAATGCAATGTTCACTTTTTATGAAAAACAAATGATGTGTGAGAAAAAGTCTTTTTCAAAAACAAACGTGAGAGTGAGTAAACGCATGACATGGCTCCCACAAGGAAAAAAGTTAAGGCTAAAGTAACGAAGCAATGGACGGAAGAGGACCTTCAAAATGCACTGCACCATTTGCAGAGTTCACCTAATGCTAGTATCAGGGGTACAGCGGAACTATTTGGCCTCGGAGAATCTACGTTACGTTTCAGACTCTCGAAGCTTAACAATTCCACAAGTCTGGGGAAGGCTGGTCGTCCCTGTGTATTCAATGCAGAGACAGAAAAGGAATTAGCATCGTGCATTAAAGTGGTATGCAGTGCTGGCTTTAGTCCAACTTTGGGCGAGATTCAAGTAAGTTATACAAACTTTGATTTGATGGAAAATACATGTTCATTTTTTATAAGCATATGAAAATTTCAAATCAGGCTGGGCGATATGCTTAGTTTCTATTGTTCTATAACAATAGATCCATTGTTCTGAGCTCCAATTCCGAGCCTCGATATGCTTATAAACGTTATGCTTATGAAAAGAAAAACATGTAATTAAAGAGAAGTGATGCCTTTAACTAAAATTTCTTTTCTTTTTCTTTCAGAACCTTGTGGGTGATTACATTAGG
>JAUBWS010062044.1:0-15321 GCA_032270445.1 Darlingtonia californica | reverse complement strand
ATATAACCTGAGTTCATATTGACTTTTTAGACGTGTCACACATTACGTTGTTGTAAAGAGAGACTTGACGGCCGTTGAGCGTGACTCGCAGATACAACAGATGCACCAGGAGCTACATAAAGTAAGTAGATACATTGGATCTTGTCCCGTATTTTTTATCATTTTGGGCATCTTCAGAAATGTCCATTACTTGACCGGGGACCGCTCTCTGGTGCATGGGTCATGGAGCTAGCTTCTAGGGGCCCAGGACTGTAAACTTTTTCTGTAAAATTCTGTGGCAAATATAATTTGACCTTTTCTTGATTTGAGAAACTTTTGAATTTCTTAATTAACCATCCTTTTCAATTTTTATCGATACAGCTCAGTTTCAAATAGGATAGAGAAGAAACAGTTTCAAATATGATCGAGAAAAAGTCCTGGAAATTTCATCATTATACTGCTCGTAGAGTTATCGTTAAAGCTATTGCACTTTCGTTTCAGTAAAACTCTATAGATACTCCTCGGCAACTCTTCCTACTCTTTCACGTTTTTTTTATGAAAATGGAAAAAGTCCGATCAGGCTCTTAATTATTCTTAAATTTAGCCTATTTTCCAGTCTCGATTATTCTTATAATATTTTTGTTCAATAAATATTTATGAATTTTCTAATAGCATTATTTTTGTTTGTTTTTTTTGATTTGAGAAACATCTACCAGTTAATTTTTCTTATTAAGTTATTGAGTCATTTTCTTTTTATTCTTTATTATTAGTGCAAAATCTTTCTAGATAAGTTAATCAAAAACCAGCCTGATAAATATTCTTAGCATATTCTTAAATTTGAAAAAAAAATTCATCCTTATATTCTTATAAAACATATTCTTATAAAATAAGCGTGTTTTTTTTATTTGAATAAAAAGTTAAATATTATTTGTATTCCATTATAAAAACCTTACGAAAACTGGATCATTTGTTAACTCAAACTAATGTCATTCGCTCATTGAGTATTTTACTGTGTTTCCCTTGGATTAGCCACCTGTTTCTCCTAACTTAGGGAAGATATTTAATATCCTAGATATTTTAACGGATTTTTACCTAAATTTCAAAACATTGAAATCTAAGAGGACCTTCTAAAATTGATGGTAAAAATCGTACTGGCCACTTTGTTGGTTAGGCTTTCTATAGTAATTTTGAAAGGAAATTTTTCTGTTACAAAACTTTGTGAATCAAATAGCAGTCTTGTAGGCTAGCCCATATTATCGTTAAATTGTATTTTGTTTCTTAGTTACGGATAGAAAGAGGTATGGATAGAGGAAACCAGTTACAAAATAACACTGGTAAGTGGTTTTTTTTGTTTGTTTTGGAACGATGTCACATAGTCAGGCGCACTACTCTGCAAGACATCGCGAGTTCAAGCCAAACACTTGATATGTCGAGCGGTTCTATATGAATACCAGTCATCCTAGCGTCTAGCTGAACTGACTGATGACGCCCAATCTTCCTCGACCCATTAGCTCATCTGGACACGTATTCGGTGTGATAGATGTCTGTCTGTTGACCCTCCTGGAAACAACCGATTAGCCGTCAAAACGGGTCGTATTTTTTTGCTCAAAATTTTCAAAGACACCAACTTTCACAAAAATGGCCAAAACGCGATAGCTTAGCAACTCGTGAATCCTGCCCTAGTTTCGCAATGCAATAGAACCAGTTTTATTCAAGCCTGTCTTGCCATTCAACTTTAGGTCCAAATATGGTCACAAATTATGTATCAATACGTGCAGAAGCTCCCATAACAAAGGTTTGACTGGATTTTACTTTTTTTGTAGTCAAAACTAATTTTCCTTATTCAGAAACTATCACAAGCATTCGCAGAATGAATAGTGTATGAACCCATAGGAGAGTGATGATCTGTAGTCAGTGCAATCAGTTTTTTTTCCTATTTTCATAATGTCCGTGCCGTGCACTTATAAATTGTATCCCCGGTTGTTCTGTGTCTGTCTATTTGAAAGATGTTAGATGGTCGGTAATTTTTTAAGCTGGACTAATCTCTCTACCGTCCCCTCCTTTATTGAAAGCCCCTCTAAAGCTTGAGGTACCCAGCCTGCAGCCTGCCCTTTTTGGTTGTTTGACATGGTTTTATATTTAGTAAATCCTTAATGTTGCGAAAATTACTCGTAGCAATGATTTCAAAGACATTAACTTTCACAGAAATGGCCAAAACACGCGATAGCTTAGCAACACGTGAATCCTGCCCTAGTTTCGCAATGCAATAAAACCAGTTTCAGTAGCATTGATTATAATGAAGTTAAAATGAAGGTGGAACTGTGTGGCTGTCAATACGATTGTTTATTTAGGTGATCAATATGTTGAATGCTGTTCAAGATAATAGTCCACAGAATGTTGTTCAAGTACTCGATAAAGTTATTGTGAGTCTTCATTGATTTTTCAACTTTTGGCAGGCGAAGGTCTTTCTAGTTGATACAAAATGACGGTTTTAAGTTACCCAATCGGGATACAAAAGCGGGGTTCTAAGGAAAGCTATTAGTCTGGGGAAAACTCATATTTTTGTAGGGAAAATAACTTCAACTACCTTAACAAGACAAATTTTCGCGTGGATTTATTTCCGCGAATTCACAAGAGTTTTGACCAAAAGTCTTTTATGCCATTTTGGGGAATTTTTCAAAAATCTTTGTTTTCGCGAGGAATAATTTGTCTCGTAAAGGTAAATTTTGATAAGGTCTATTTTTAGTGACATCGTGCTTGTTGCGTCTCTTTACAATTTCTTATTACTTTTTTTATGCTCGTTCTGTGTGAGAATCGCAGTTTGACTGTAACTTTCGTAATACTCTTCTTATGACTTTTAACTACATGGAACGGTTTTTACGTTACAAAATCATTTTTTGTGTGTTTTTTTAATTAACAATTGAACATTTTATGAGATTTTTGCTGAAGATGTTGGTTTCCAACTCCTATTTCAAATTTTCATTTCTATAAAAACTACACCGCTTGACAGATGATTAAGACAGCTTTACGCTGTAATAAAATTTGTAAGGTTATGGTCCATATTTATTGCAACTCCCATTTATGTATTTTCAACACATTGGAACACGTTACTATTATCATACAAATTTTCCTTTATTTTTTTTTGAAAATCGGCCTAGGTGAAAGAGTCTGGAAACGAGTACATATACTGGAATTAAGTACCTCGTACCAAGTACCATTGGTTAGAAAAGGCTATGATAAACAAAAGATAATTGTTCATTTTTACGCTCCACGCAACACTAAATTTAATACTTTTATTTGTTTTTTCGTCGTACCTTGTGACTTCCAAGACCATACCATTGCATAAAAAAACTCTTCTTTTTTACAGGATATTTTACGGACCACGGAGTTGTATACACCGTCGTCTTTTGACCCAGTTGAAAGCAAAGGAATTGAAAGAGATTTCGTCGAAGGATTAATGTGGAATGTAAAGCCATTTCATTTTTTCTTTTTAATCCTGCACTTAATTGATGTTTGGTATAAAACCCAGATCAAATTTTGCTTCTAAATATTTTCTGCACACACTTCCTTTTCTACGTTTACTTGCAATGTTTGTTTAACAATGATTTTTTTTTATAAGCATAACAGCTCTATGCATACCAAGGGTAAAATGCGGCAGTATTCTTAGTATAGTTGGCGCCTGTTCTTTAGTATGCAAGTAGTTTCTAGAGAGGTCTGAACCCCCTGGAAGTAGAACTACAAAAATTACCCAGGTGAAACAGGGTAAATAAAAATAATGGTAAAAGCTTTTGAAAGGTTTCTTGATATTATCGTGAAAATGTCATGAATACGAAAACACTATTTTTCAAATTGGAAACTCTTGTGTATTGGTTAGTTTTCCTCAGCTTCTTTCAGTTTCCTTTCTTGGAATTATGTGACTGAAACTTGTGTTATGGTTGTTCTCTTTAGTTTCGTGACCGGAGACCATCTGCAGATAGTCACGTTAAAGGTAGGTTGTAAGCTTAAATATAAACTGTTTCGGGTTTCATGTAAAAGCTCACGAGCTGGCCAAAACATGAATGAAAATTTTTGTAATACAAGTTTCAAATTATGAAAGGGGAATTATCGTGAAGTGTACAACAATAAACGTATCAAGGCCTCTGCAAACTGGCTACATTTTTGGTCGTAAATTCATTTTGAAATATGTATTAAAACGAAGTTATGTATACGGATATGTTTTGATCACACTTTAACTCCGAGAACTGAAAACGTTCTATGTAAACTTTTGCCAATAACCCATCCGGTATCTGAAAGTTTTTCGTTACTCCTCGTCTTCCGGACTCGGTATGATTTTGGTGCTTTTTCATGCAACTCGTTATTAATTGTTAATTGCCCTCCAAACTATGCGATTATTATTACTAATAAATCATTATGTGTCGGAATCGATACGACACATATAAATATTACGATGCTGAAGATGATGAGTCAGATTAGAATTTTTAACGCGCTTTTAACGCTGTTGTTTCTTAATTGCTCTCCCGTTTGTAACTGCTGATTTCTTGTTTTGATTAGGGCATCCTTCAACGAACTCGCACATCATTAGGATACAGCAACCTATGCAAGCTCCACCCGATATTCAAAAAGCACTGGAGCGAGACGACAAATGGGATTTTAATATCCTTACATTAGAAAAAGTAACGAATTATAGGTAAGCTTTAATAGTATGCATATTTAATCATATGTATATATTACAGGTATACTTTAAGGGAAGTAATTTCCGCGGAACGAAATTTCGTTGATGGTTTAGATTTTAAGGGTAATTTAAACCTAATTTTCAATATTTGTTCAGAAATTTTTAATCTTTTAAGGAAACTAAACAAAAAACGAAACAGATAAGTATAATATACATTATGAAATAAAGTGGCGAAATGGCGCTTTTCTGGCACGAAAATTTGCGGACGATACCGAAAACCGCGAAATTCGTTAAATTTAGTACCCGCAAAATTTAGTTCCTTTAAAGTTTACAACAACGATACAGCCAAAACACAATAGGGAAGGCATATTGTCTTTTCAACAAGGGTAGTTTTTTTTTGAGCTCAACTTCAACTACTCATATCTTTAAAATCAAAATAATCTACATTTTTATTGGTAAGTAAGTATAAGTAAGTAATTAAGTAAGTATTGTCATCATTTGGCCTAGTATCGGTAGCAGCCGTTAGTGAAAGAGTCTATCCCCTTTTCTATTTGCGCTAGACCTGGGAGATGAAATGCTCAGGTGGAGCGCCACACCTACCATCAGCTCCCAGAACTTACCGCATAGACCAGATTACCCAATCTATGCTACTTATGCGTAGAGTAGACGGAGGCCGGGATCGAACCCACAACCTTGCGGTTTGCAGGCGAACGCTCTACCAATTGAGCTAATCGGGTTTTATTGGTAAAGGAAAATATTCACACAAGTAGTGATTTTTCGTTTTCTCTCGTTTCTTTTAGACCATTATACTATCTAGGACAGAAAATCTTCACTCGGTTTGATGTGGCCGGTTATTTGTCCGTACCAGACGTTGTCATCCGGAACTGGTTAACGGTAATGATTAATGATTTTGTTTGATACCATACTTTAAATGTTGCAGTACCAAGCTTCTGGGACTGTAAGTTTCAGAGGTCTGTACTGTGTTATAGCTAGACTTGAAACAAACTTAAAGACCCGGAGATGGTCCAGCCATTTCGAAAAATAAGAGTCTTTCGTTGCCATCGAAAACTATTTCCACCTGAAATTGAGTTAAAATTCGAGGAAAAAAGGAAAACTTAATCTTATTGGCTTTTTACTGCCATTAACTCTATACGAATGGGGTAATTTTTGAACATTTTTTGTAGTATATACCTTTAATTCAGAAGCTTTTTCATTCATTTTCGTTTGAAACAAGGGGAAATATTTTGCATGTTTCAAATTAATCTCTCACTTTTTTATTATCAGGAATATGATAAAGCTTTCTCACGTACTTCGTGTCATTATAGCTAAATATATACCCCCACACATGAATTTGAGAAAGTTCATTTAAATTTAAATCTTCTTTATTTTACCACTTTATTTTACTAGTTAATCGAAAACAGCTACTCTTCCTTAAATACGTACCATAATTCAACACACGCTGCAGATGTTCTCCACGCTTCAGCTGTTTTCTTACTTCAAGACGATGTCAAAGTAAGTAATGCTCTCCTCTGTATTGGAATTTTTTCAGTAACACGTCCTTCTTTCTACTTGGTTTTGAGAGCCTCCAAAACACAGTTGGCTGTTTTGCTTTATAAAATTATTATCAGTAAGAATACTGTCGTAATGAAAAATGTTTCTACAGCTCCCCTTTTCGCGAAAGACCCTCTCACTGAGCTGGTATTCAAAGAATTAAAATTAAAATATTTTTTATTTCATTTGTTTCACTTTAAATTTTCAATGTACTCTTCTCTGATTAAAATTTCACAGCATGAAAAGCGTCCGTATACGGGAACGTATTGGGTAGCATTCTTAAAAGCAATGGAATCTTATACCCGTCGATTTCCTTTAAGTTGTAGCATATGTTTATAGGTAAAATTGTATGGGATAGTATACAGCGTACGCAAGGAAAGAGTTGACAAGTTATTTATTTTTCCTTGACCATAGAATGTTCTGGAACGTTCAGACGAAGTAGCTTCTCTAATAGCAGCCGTTGTTCACGACGTTGACCATCCAGGCTATACAAATTCCTTCCTCTGTAATGCTGGTAGCGAGTTAGCTGTCCTTTATAACGACTTGTAAGTATTGAATTTCTTTTGCGTAGATCATTTCAAAATCATTTGCAAGTGGTATATTTCCCATAACTGAATCAATAATAATTAATTTCATTACCTGTAATGACTTTAATTACCGATTTAATCCAATTTTCTTTGCACATTAGGGCGGTGTTGGAAAGTCATCATGCAGCCATGGCATTCAAACTAACAGCCAAAGATTTGGATTCAAATATCTTCAAGAATCTAAAACAGTAAGTTTACTAACTATTTTCTTGGATGGTACGTGCCAAGTCTTGTCATCATTTCCCATCTTCTTTTCGGAAGAACTCTGTAAGCCAATTGGCCGGTGAAATTCCTAAAAGTGGAAATCAAATTTGAGTTAAAATAAAACGCCTGTACTTATATTAATGTTAGTTTTCATGGCCTCTTTTGCAAATTTTAGTCATAAGGCCTGACTGGTTAACAAAGATAATTACATGGTATGATTCTGAGTTCGTTGATAAGACTAAGTTTGTTTGAAAACAAAGCTTGACTTTAAATTGGTCACCTGAGAATGGCCTATCAACCATAAAATGCTGCTACTCTAACATCATAATGTAAAACTCGGACAGCACAGCATTTGCACGAAAGCTCCTATAATTTCTCACAAATCGAATGTAAACCTTTAATCTTCAAATGTTTCACAATTTTTAATTATGGGAGGGAAACCAAATTCGAGTGATCTCAAGTTAATTGGACAAACTACTAAGTTTCTTGAATATGTTAAGCCGCCTTGAAAGGACGTTAGACTATCGCGCAAGCTCCGACGATCATTGAACAACCTATAAGAATGATTCTCATAATAACTCTCCTGTTAAATTTTTCCAGGGATGAATTCAAACTGATTCGACAATCTGTCATCGATATGGTGATGGCCACTGAAATGAAACAACATTTCGAACATCTAGCAAAATTTGAGAATAGCTTCAATAAACGACACAATACTCATGATGACGGCCAAAGCACTGTAAGTTAGTCACTTGTGATTTAACATTAATTAATTCTTTTATCCCAGACTCCACCTCTTGATGATTTAAAAATTGGATGCCAAGGACATTTAATCGCTTACTCAGTAGATATATAACCTCTTTCCAACGATTCCAATATCTTAGCTACCTCATTTTTAACCTTGCTTTGATTCCTTTCAAACTAAGCATGAGACCGGAGCTTTTCTCTCGTCATCTCGCGAGTTCGAGCCGACGATAGTCATTGATTTATACATACCAAACTGTGAAAACGAAGTTTATGAGTTTTGTTCAATACTGCCATGTGGTAGAAGTGAACACAAACCACTACTTATTTTCAAAACCCTTTTGTTTGAAAAACCAAGACAAATTTTGATATGCTCGAAGAACTTTTTTAAATCTTGTGACATGAACATACTTCTGGAAATCTTTCAGAATGGTCGTGGAACTCCTGAATCTGTTTCATCAGCACACACGAACTCACCTGAAAACAGAGCTATTGTTCGTCGTATGATCATCAAGTGTGCAGATATTGCCAATCCCGCACGACCATTGCAACTATGCAGAGATTGGGCTTTCAGGATAGCAGAAGAATATTTCCGACAGGTAACTTCTAAAAGATCAAATTTATTATAGCACTTGTCAACTTCTTTCCAAGGAAACTCCTAGTGTTATTTTGTTTTCATATAAGGGAAGAAATCTTCGCGGAAAGGATTTTTCGCTTTTGCGATTTTAGCCCTAATATCGCAAGATTAAATTCTGCGGAACTTGTATTATTGCCCAAGCGCAAAAGAATTATCTCTGCAAATTTCAATTTTATCTTGATTTGTTATTGTTTCTAAACATACAAATTTTCTAATATGAGAGAATCGCGAAAAATTGATATTGGGAAACTTCGCTGATTTTGAACTGTTCAGCTGCGAAAGTAAATTCGAAGAAAATTTCATCTCGCGAAAATTTCTTCCCTTAAGGTTTTCCAATCAGAAACTTCCTCTACTTCCTTTCTGTTTATGTATTTTTCTGTGTATTACTAAGAAAGTCAAAAGTGACTACTTTCAAGCGGTTAAACTTTGCGAACAAAATTTCGTGGATAAGTAGTCAAAAATTAAGTTTGGTTTCTTTAAAAAGTAAGGCACGCTTAAAAAATCGAATTTTATTTTTCTAGACTGAAGAAGAAAAGAAACGGAACTTACCTATCGTTATGCCTGTTTTTGATAGGCACACTTGTAACGTCCCCAAATCTCAGGTAAGATGTATCTCTAGTTTTGGTGTTGTTAGATTATTTACTTGGAAGACCGAATTAAGAGCCTCCAAGCTTCTGCTTCGAATGCAAGAGGCACGGAGTTTGTTGAATCTAGCCATTACTGCAAGCTCTGAGGAAAATTTCTCAATGATTCGAGTTTGATCGAAGAATTACATTTGTCTGAACGCATTGCCTTTTATCCGGAATATCCGAAAAGGCGTTTTCCCGGTAGTAGCCTGAGTAGCCTTTTTACCGCTGCTGCTTCTATTTCTTGCATTATTGATTCTGCGTTTTATTGGTCTAACACTATTCACCAATTGACTCATTCAATTGTATTGTACGTTATTCGGAGAAACTTTGGACGAGAATTTGGTGCAGCAAAAACTCTTCAGCGCAGCTGAGTTTACGGACTAAATGTAATCTTTTTCACAAATATTAGTCATTTTATGTAAATAAGTAAATTCGACGCGCATTTAAGTTTGCGATGATTTTCAGGTAGACTAATAACAGATTTTTTTTCTTCGTTTTTTTCAGATATTTTTCATTGACTATTTTGTGATGAATCTATATGTGTCTTGGAACAGTAAGTTTGCGTTATCTTTATTCTGTCTCAGGACTTCTTATTTGAACGTTGAAATCAGAATGTACTGTTTTAAGCAACTACTGTGGAACCTCTTTAACTCTTTCACAGGTCACAGAAAATGGAACATTTCAAAAAATGATTCATTAGAATCACTTTGCATTTGGGAAGGCGGTTGCGAGCGAATTTTACTTCAAATAGACATACTTTCAGAAAGTAGGGTTTAAAAATGCTTAGTTCTTGAGAAATTTTAGATTTTAGATTTGCTACATTATGATACGACATACAACTTCAAAAATTTCAACAAATTTTCACTTTTTCGTTGGCGTTTGTTTCAAGTCAATTTAAATTCGTTAAACTCTTTTTTATAGAATTCGCGCAGGTCACGGATGCCATGGAATTTTTACATAAGAACTATGAATATTGGAACTCGGAAGCTGAAAAACTTGTAAGTTTGTCCCCTCGCATTTTGACATTACTTTTGACAATCATAAATGCTGATCTCGGAATAAAAAAATATACTAATCAGTTTTATAGTGTTTCATAAAAACATTTGGAGCCGCTGCTGTGTGGTGAAGGCTCCGGACGCCTAAACCGGAGCCTCGACTTCGACTCCCTTGAAAGGCTATCGGTAGTGAAATTTGCCAGTATAATTTTGCATGTTGCCTAGAGGTGTTTTCAGGAAGGCCAAACCCTCATTGATTGAAGTTGTTGAAGAATTGAAGAGGCTATCCAGGGTAAATAATCAAATCAATCATATTTTGAAAGGTAGTCGGGTCAACCTCGGGCAAATTTTAGTAAATTTCCTCTCCGTTTTTTACCTTTTACAATTTCATTTCTTTGAACAGGAGAAGGAAAAAGAAAAGGAATTAGACGCGGCAGCTAACGATTCGTCGTCATAACAACAAGTCGTAACCAAATAACAAATTACAAACTAGTGGAATGCGGAAAGCATCAGCTATAAGTTACACCCGGCCAATGGAGGCAGAGCAAGCAAAGAAATATATATAGAAATAGAAAAAGAAATTGATAACTGGAGATGTTAAGGAGAAGCAATTTTGGGCTGTGGTACCCCTCCACAGATTCTGGTTGTTATTGCTAGAGAATTGGTGTATTGTTTGTTTGCTGATACTCTCCACCGTACGGTGTACATGGTGCTATTCTCGCATAGGATGATATAGACAAAAGAAAACCATCAACTACTCAACGCAGATTTTTAGACTGTTTCGTTATTGTTGTTTTTTGTTTCACGTGGGTATAATGGAACGTGCATGGCTTTTGCTTTAGAGAATAATTTTAACGAGATTTTTTTATATTGGTTAGTTGGTTGGTTGGATTGAAAAGGTTTGAGAACGATAACTACAATGTAACCTCTTTTGCTACACTTCGATGCGAATGTTGATTACAAACATAGAATTCTCATTGTAGAGAAGATACAGAGACACCGAAATGAACCTATCCAAATTATACATAGCAACCTAGAAGGAATCAATAAATGAAAGACCAGAATTTATAAATTTGGCTCTATGAGAGAGAAAAATGTCGAAAGAGATACTTACTTTGAAGGTGTTTTATCTTTGGGAAGATTGGTTGAAATTTATAAAAAAGGAGATAATTGAGATAATGTTTATTCTGGTCTCGCTGCTCATATTTTATCTCCACAATGAAGGTGATTTGATACATTTTCTCCTTTGTATGTGTACAATGAATGGGTGATGCGGATTTGACAAGTTATATTTTTAATGAAAGAGAGAAAGAACGTAGTTAGGAGATGATGACTTTGCATCGCGGAGAAGAATTGAATCAGATTTGTAAACAGACTGAAGAATCTTCTCAGACATATTGCCTTTTCTCTTTCAAAATTTATCTGTTTTTAGATCTCAAATAAATGGTCCTTCTTCTATAATTATTATTATAATATATATATATATATATATCAGCAACGGTTTTTAACAAACTTCTCTATTATTCATTATTTGATTATTGTTGCAGTACTCGTTTTTTATTCTCAAGTCATCCCTGCTCATACATAACCTGGATACTACTGCGAGCTCAGAAATTGTCCTCTCCAGTAGATCAAGTGTCTCATATGATACATCTTTCCCAATATTATTATTCAACATATGTCCGGCCTCGTTTTGAAACTTATTCTGTCTTGACAGCGAACTCTCATAATACAATTTTAACCGGTTGGTGAGGGCTTTACCGGAAAATGTAGCCCGCGGTCAAGTACCGACGAAGACTAAGGGTTACATTTTCCGGTAAAGCTCGAACTAAACAGTTTATTGTATTTGTTAACCGTTTTAGTGTTATCGAAACATGCATCAGAAGTTTTTTTTATCTATTTCATGCCTTAAACATTAAAATACCTTTCACTTATTTTCATTTTGAACACGGTTCTTCTAAAACGACGTCAATGAAATACGAAGAAAATGAAGACATTCCATTGTCTTGCGTTAACGACGGTCTACTCCGGCCAGAGTAGTGTCTGTCGACAAGGCCTCTGAGCCAATTGCATTGCGTAAAAAGTAGAGTTGACCGGCCTGACTTCATAACCGGTTAATAAAATATAATATTGCGCTTATCTGCTCTTTATACTTTTTCGTTTAATAATCGGTTGCTATGACTTCATTTGATTGCAAACGAGGTGGGACATGACATATTAATCTCCGAAAACGCATTGATTCGTGGATAAAATTCGTGGTCTTCTTAAGCAATTTGGTTACTAGATCTACACGACGAAATTCAGAAATACGTTTAATTGTAATGTATCCGAGAGCTGTACATCATTATCTGTACAACTTTCCCTCGTTCCCTCGGACGCACTAGCCGATCCGGTTTGAAACATCTAAACTTCAACTTGTGAAATTACCAGATTTACCGAAAGGCTGATTCGAACTCACAACCATGGGATCACGAGTGCGCTCACTAAACCTCTATGCATGCTCCACAAATTTTACAGGAAATAAACGAATTAAGCATCAAGGCACCTGAAACCGCGACATTAAGTCCACATGAAATTAAAAATTTTGAGTTAACATCATAGGCATCAATGCGTTGTTGTATCAACAGTGATATATTTTATTTGCTCAAAATTATTCTCTACCTTATGAGAATCAATCTCAGCTCAGAGCTCCCAATTTCGTGGTCATCCAGTTCGTAGGCTTATGTATAAGCAGAATAGGTGTCAACTGTTTTTTTGTTAAGTTTTGTTTTTATGATAACTTTACGTGTCTTAAGAAGGCACTTGCTTTGTTGTTTTGTGTTTTGTTAGTTTATTTTTTATAAAGAGAAATTGGGAGAGAAATTTCTTGACTATCGGTTACTAAAAGTATAAAAAGAAATATTTAAGAAAAATAATTTCACTAAAGTGCTGATTCTAGACAACATATATCGCAAAATGCCCCCTCCCCCTTTCCAAAAGAAGGATAAATCCACTAGACTGGTCAATTTGTTAGTCTCTGTTTCCCGGCCAATCATTACAATTCAGGTTCTAGACAGGAGAAATATAGAATTAATCGAGGCTAAATACACATGATTCAGGGCTCCTACTTTCTCTCGCTATACAATTTTTTTTTTTTCGTTTATATTATATATATTTATATATATATTATGAAATTAATAAATATATATAAAAATATATATATTCTTTCAGTTTTTTTTGTATATATTTCGAATCTATGAACTCGTGTTTTTTTATCCTGTTCTAAATGGCTAGTTTTTTGTCTTCAAGTTTCAAAACAAAGTGCAAGTATTAAATTAATTTATATCTCAGAAAGATCAATTGAGTGAGTACCATTAAAAACAACAATTTATTTTCCTATTTTTTCAGTTTTTTTGTCTGAGGGGGGAGGGCAGGGTAGGGTATACAGGCCTTTAGGAATTGCATGCATGAGCGTGAAAAAGCCATTTGACGCGAACGAAAAAAAACTTGTGCGTAAAGTTTACTTCCAAAACTATGAGATGTTCATAGAATATTGTTTATGAAAAGAATTTAAAGTATCTTTGAAATTTGAATTCAGTTAAATTCAATCACATACACGGTGTTGTAACGGTCTACATAAACAGAAGACAAACACGCACAAAAACAAAATCCTGCATGCAAATTCAAGCCCTAATATACAATAATGGAACAAAAAATTTAGTGGTAGTTCGCGGATTGCCAAAAATTCGCGAAAATAAGTTCCGAGAATATTTTTTTGGCCTCAACGGCAAAAATGTATCCCCGCGAAAAAAAAATTTGGCCTCAACTGGGATAAAAAGTCTCCATGAACAATTTCTACAACCAACGACCAATCCTCAGCAAAAATTAGCTTTCATTCGCACAAGAAAACAAACAGGGCTCGATTTTTTTTCAAAGTTTAATTGGAAACTCTCAAAAAGTGATAAAAAACGAGGGCAAGTTTCCTGAAAAAGCACATCAAATGGAATTTTTACATAGGGGCATCAAGAAAGTATTATAATGAGTAAACAACAGGGCTATTATCGAAAGCATCCAACGAGGCATATTTGCAAATTATCTGTTCGGAAGGTGTGTTTTTCCTACAAACTTGCATCTGTGCGGAGGATATTTCGAAAACTATTTTGCTGTAAAATTTCGGCTTCCTGGAAAATATGGATGTGCTCTGAGAGCATTTTGATGCCTGCTAGATGTTTTTGACTTTGCCGGTAAAAAAGAACAGATATTTTGTGTTTTTGGCTTTTCATTTTTATGTATTAGATCTAAAATTTTAGTCTCCTGTAAATATCGACGTTTTCTGAGACGATTTAATGCCTGTTTTTTTAGATTTCCTTGATAAAAAGAACAAATTTTTTGTGCTTTGGGCTCCTGGATATTTACTTTCTTGTAGAAAAATGTTAGTTTCCTAGAATTTTTGAGGTGTTCTGATACAATGTGACGTTGGCTAGATTCCTTTTCAAAGTGACCTTCCTGGAGAAAAAAAACAGATATTTTTTATTTTGGGCTCGTTGGACGGTTCTGTACTATGTTTAAAGGCATTTGATTGTTCAGAACTTCCCGATTTCCTGATCCGGCAGATACCCCGTTTACTCATAATTACTGATAAGATACTAATTTATGTTTGTTCATAAAACTTTATCGGAATTAAATCTTGTGTATTTTAGTCTTAACTACGTAAAAAATAGTCGCAATTCCCGTTCGGCACTAATATCCAATTCACCCGTTTCGGATGTATATGTATATGATTCCCGTTTCCTTGGATTTATCGTGCGAGTCTAGCATACATGCATGGCCACGAGAGATAAATAATAGTCTGATACATGAAGAATCTGCGAAATAATTCTGAAATTTAACTTTCTTTTTTAACCGTAAAAAATTTGTTCTCTTTAAAAGTCATTATAATCGCTAACCGCTAGTTTTTTTCCTGCAAATGGCAAGAATTATGCGAATCGGCTGAAGCCCAAAAGATTTCTTCCTTTAAAGAAACAGAGTAATAATTATGACATGAGTAAAAGTTAAAAAAAATATATTCTTAGGACTATTTTTGGCCAACAAATTTTATCCAAATGTTGTTAAAAACACATTCCTTATAAGGGACTTGAACTTGTTGAAAAAGCTAGACTAAGGTTATTTTGGTTGTAGAAGTGTGGGTCGGGTGAAAATCCTGAAATTAAGTCTGGATGCAATAAATACTACTAGGCAAAGTCTAGCGCTCGCTAAGCTTAGCTAAACTGAAAATGCTGGCGAGCCAACAAAGCCCGAAACGGTTTACACGCTTTTTTTTTATAAGAATATCAAAATTTTGATT
>JAUBWS010062033.1:0-15323 GCA_032270445.1 Darlingtonia californica | reverse complement strand
AAGAACTTTTCTTATTTATGACTTTCTGAGTTTTATCGGTTGAAATCTGGTCTTCCCAGGATGTTCGCGTTACAATAGGCCGTAATTTAATAGATTTTGTGAAATGAAAAACAAACAGGAAAATAGGCTACCGCGAGTTTTAATTGCATAAATTTTCTATGAAGTAGATGTTAATTAAAGACGTTATAAAACTAATGGCCCCATAATTCATCGTCTGTTTTTATGTTTAATTTGTGTGACACATCTGAGAATGAGAAAAAAGTGTTATTCATTTTTCTTTGTTCTGGTCTGCAACTTTTCATTGAGAAAGATTGCAGAACATTCATTGAGAAAGAAGAACACACCAGAACATTCATGAAGAAAGATAGAACAGTCTGATTATCAACAACTATTATCTTAAATCTTTTAAAATCATTATTGGTAGCTTAAAATGGCAGTGTTTGAAAATTTGAAATCTGATGTAGTAAAATATTTCTCCTAACTTTCTTGCCTCCCAACGTAACACTCACAAATTTTCACATTCACAATACTTCTACAACATAACTATACTCTTAGATGATTTTGATATAAAAAATTAGTTTAAAATTAAATACTCTATTTGTCTATTCGCTTGCAAGATAGAATGTTATTACGGGGGAGCGAGAGCGTACGGTATTAAAACTAGCTTGTGTTCCTACTCCGCGAAACGTCAACTTTTTGCGAAGCGTGCGCACGCGAGGCAGAGCTTCACCCTGGTTGCGCGCCCTGATGTATTTCTAAGCAGCGAGTCAAATCTTTTTTTTTTTGTTAATTCTATTTTTTATCACGTCTACGGGTATAATTATATATACATTTAAAAATAAGAACTATGTATCACCAAATATATGTTAATAATTAATATAAAATATAAAATATGGATATCTATGTAAATATGTTCTAGTGAGTTATTTCAATCTGGTTTTCGAGGAATATTCTTAATCTTATGCGGTTTTCGGCTGAGTGCCAATTATTGATTAAGTCTAGCACCAGTGAAGTATCCTCGTCAGGCGGATTTTTTACGTATGCATTAGGGCGCTTTCTCGTAAGCGGAGCTTCAACTATGTCAATTTGTGATCTTTGGACAAGCCCGTTTATTGACGAGTAGAGTCTTTCTTTTTTGTGGTAAAGTGAGGAGGTACAGTGTGTAGCTAGATGTTGCCGGATTTTGGAGCAGTTGTTGGAGTACCACGATGGTTTTTTTTTGTCGCTGAGGACTTTCGAAATGTCATTCAGATTGAGCGTTCTGTGCAGTGTGTTTTTTGCGTGTTTGGAACGCCGAACATTCTTCGTCACTCTTTGTCATTTTTGTGATGGTAAGACCGTATATTAGCTTCGGTATGACAATGGTGGAGAAGATGTTTGAAATGTTGCGTGGGTTTTGGTGACCAATGTCTGCAATAAGCAGGGACGCAGTTATTGCCCATGCTTCGGATATCCGTGATTTAAGATGGCTTAGCAGGTTGAGTCTGTTTTGTTGGCTTGTTGACCACTTGAAACCGAGATGAGTTAGTGAATTTTGTGGGTATATTTAAGCTCCATTTAGTTTTAGGGTGGTGTCTTTTAGCATAGTTTTGCCCTATATGACGAACTGCGTTTTACTGTCGTTGATTTTGATTGCATGGTTTTGGCAGTATTTCCCACATTCATCTAGTAGCGATTGTAAGTTATGTAGGTTGGCACTGATAAGAATGATGTCATCAGCGAAGGCTAAGATGGAAACGTTCGACCCGTCTGGTAGAAAAGCTTCGATGTTCCGGTTTTTAATATGCTCGATGAGGTCTTTGGTATAAATATTGTATAGGTATGGTGGTATGATCGAGCCCTGTCGTACTCCCTCGGTTGTTGAAAAGGTTTCTGAGTTGATGTTTCGGTATGTAACTGTCATTTGGTTGTTGGTATATAACTGTTATGTTATTGAAGTGTCTATATATACGGCAGGTTATTTTTAGTCTATCGGGCGGAACAAGCTATCCGACTTGCTTCCAGCATCCAGAAGTCAGAAAAAAATAACACCAGTGTAGGTTGACAAATTTTTTTCCACACCGCACTTGTACATTTATGTACTCTTTTTTACAATCTTTGAACATTCCCAAACTTCGGAATGAAGTTAAAATTTTGTTTGCAAAAATAGGTGTTTTTTGTCTATTTGTATATTGTATTGATTTTTTAGTTGAAATTTGACAAAATTCAAGTTGAAACGAGCCTATTTGAGTGACTTAAAAGAAAACTACAAAAAAATTGAGGTTCAGCGTATATCTGATCAAATTATATTGCTTAAGCTAATTATTGGCAAAGTGGTATTATCTTTCATCTCTGTTTATGCACCTCAAACTGGTTTATCAGATAACGTTAAAGAATTATTCTATGATCAACTTCAAATAACGGTATCAAATATTCCCGCCTCTGAGTCACTTGTTCTGTTGGGAGACTGGAATGGTCATGTTGGTAAAAATTCTGGTGATTTTCCTGACGCACATGGAGGTTTTGGTCATGGTTCTTGTAATCCAGATGGTGAAAGGATCCTTGAATTTGCGGTTGCCAATGAACTTAATGTAGGTAACACACTCTTCAAGAAAAGAGACTCCCACTTGGTTACCTACTGTTCTGGTCCACATATGACCCAGATTGACTATATGCTTTTTTGTAAAAACTTTCGTAATGCTATCATAAACGTTAAAGTTATACCCTCAGAAGAATGTCTCCAACAACATAAACTTGTTGTATGTGATTTCAAAGTGAAAGTACCAAGAGTGAAGAAACGTAAATTCATACCTGGCCTTCGTACTTGGAAATAATTGACGTGCAGAGTTATGTAATCAAATTTTGTATTTATTTTAAACATTCTATTCTTATGAAGAACTATAAAGTAGAATTATAAAGATTTCAATATAAGATTGAATTATGCATGGTCGAGCAGTCGAGTTTAGTAAATTTTTTAAGAATCATCAACAAGATTGAACCTGGTCATTGCTTGCTATAATTCGAGTTGGTAAGCAGACAAACGAATTATCATTAAATTGGTTAATTTCAATAACGATTTCTTTGCTGTTACTGTTGACTGTAACATGTCGGACTCAAAAAGGACCGGCGAATTTTTTCGAGATAGGGAAAGTTCGACATAAAGAGAATATAGCTTGAAAACCACATAAAAGTTTTTTGTAGATTAGTAGATATTTGAGGTGGAAAGAAGCCCATTGTATTCAGAATAATTCTGACATTTTGTCGCAAAAATCAAATCAGATTATAGCTCAAACTAAAATTATTTTTCTCCATAAGAACTGCCAAGAAGACTATCAAATTAATTTGATATTTTTGGCATTCTCGAAATCGGCTCATCTGCCATACCTAGTGCATCATCCTTGTAATAGAAGGCAAGGTTTATTCATATTTTGGGGTAAGCAATATAATCTTATTTGAAAATAAAAATAAAATTTATAAATTCGGTAAAAAATGTTGTAAATGTTCATCGTGTCTTATCTACGTAGGCAACTCCAGGTTGGCATTTGGACAACAATCTTAATAACATTACTAGAATTTATTTATAAATGCTTTTAAATTTATGCTTGATAGTATGACACAAAGGTTCCTTAATTTTGATTCAATAATTGATTTGATAGGAGTATAATCAAACTTCTTATTGGATTTATTCTCACGCTCTTAACCGTAATTTTTCATTTTTCTGCACATACAAATTTAATGGAGAAAATTAACTTGGTGCATCTGCAACCGGGAATTTTGAACTGGCCAAATTTCGTTCTTGCAACTGGTCAAAACTCTCTCCTTTCTACGCATTTAGTAGTAATATACCTTGAATTGAGCCATAACAAGACGGATTTCGCACGACTTAATAGAAAGGCGTTCCATTAGTATAATATTATTATAACGGTATTGCGACACCGGTTGGATTTTTGCGACTTCGCGGAAAATTGGTTGGATAATCACGACTGAAGGTTGGACTATGACGACTTGGTTGGATTATAGCGTCTTTTATAGCCCATATATGTTGTGATTAAAAACTGGTCAAAACTCTCTCCCTTCTACACATTTAGTAGCAATATACTTTAAATTGAGCCATAGCAAGACGAGGTTTCGCACGACTTAATAGAAAGGCGTTCCATTAGTATAATATTGTAGAATTGTTCGAAAAACCTAAGTTTTTCGGCGGATTTAGTATCAAATTTCAAAAATCAAAACGACGAAAACCTGTAAAATATTAGTCTTCCTAAAGTATCAAGAATCACCTTATTGTTAAGTTTACTATTCTCAATTCCTAGCTGGGAGTTGAATATTTCGCTTTTTTAGTTAAAAATTCTAAGTCTATCATACAAATCAACAAATTGATCACAATGCGGCCACTCAAAGGACGATGTATATGAAATAATTTTTCCGTAAAACAGCCACCATTCGATTTTAAGCTATAATACCTAGACAATTTTTCTTTACAAACTTTGAAGAATAATGCTATATTAAAAATAAAGCAAGGAGAGTGAAAAAAACTGTAAAGTCCTTCATTAGTTATGATTTAAAAACTAAGTCTTCATCGCTAGTACTTGAAAGTTGATATCAAAACAAGTAACAGTACTGTCATCATTTATTAATCGCCACGACTGAACATACTATTGCTTGAAAACAGCTGAGATGCACCACACCGATAGAAAGATTTTGGTCAACCAGTCAATCAGTGTTAAACCTAAAAATAAATTGTGTAATAAAAGTTATCATATTTGAAGCAAGAATTAATTTTGTGGATCCTATAAAACTAAAGTAGAGTGTGGCTTCTTTTTATACGCATAAGAGCTATAAGCACACTTAGGGTAAATCCGAAAAAAAATAAACAATTTTCTGAGCATAATGCTATCTTTGACTGTAAAGCCAAGAAATTATCAAAACTGATCGCTTATTGTCCCCGCTTTACTAAATTCTACAAAAAACAATGTCACCCAGGAGAAAAAGAAGTAAAATCAATTATATAGGGATATGCAATGCATACCTAAGGTAGACCTCGAGCATAGCTATGATTAAAAATAATAATCATATTGCTGTCAAAACCTGATAGTCTAGTCTTGTCTTGTTCCAATAAACTGGAGCTAACTGGAGCCAACTGGACCAAGTTTACAGAGCTTAATGAAAACCGTGTTAAAAGTCTTCCCGACCCAATTGGCAAACCAATTGAAACATACAAATCTTTCACCACTATGCTTTCGACTGCTGCAAAGAAATCAATACCAAGTCGCAAGAGGAAGACGAGGTCAATATATGCCCTGCTGGGATGATGAGTGCAATAAAGCTTTACAGGATTATAATGCTGCTAGTTTAGAGGAGAAACAAGGGAAAAATGAAAAACTCGTGAAAATTCTCAACGGGAAAAGACGCATTAGATGGGAAGAAACTGTGAAGTCGATAGACTTCACTCACTCCAGTAGAAAAGCCTGCACATCTATCAATCGACGAACCGGCCGTAGCAGCAAACCTAAACCATGCCCTGTCACCGCCAATTTGATTGCATCAGTTCTTGTAAACAATGGTAAGTGGAAGGACAAGAGTGATGAATTGAAAGCTCAAAGGTACATTACAATCTAGTGAGCTGTCTAGCCGAATAACTGCTGAAGAGTTGATGGAAGCCATTATAAGCCTTAAGACAGGGAGAGCACCGGGAGTTGACTTAGTTCATTCTGAATTTCTATGTCATCTTGGAACATCATCCCTCAATTAGCTCAGGTGTTTCCTCAGCAACTGCATGGACACTCTATCGATTCCTGAAGTTTGGCGCCAAGAAAAGGTTGTTGCTATTTAAAACCCAAAAAGCCAGAAATTGATCCTAAGAGTTACCGACCCATTTCTCTTCTATGTGTAAATTATAAGCTGTTGGAACGAAACATTTTGAACCGTATCAATGAGGTAGTAGAGCTCCATCTACCACACTCACAAGCTGGCTTTCGTAAAGGAAGATCTATCACCGATCAAATTGTCAGACTAGTTAGTAACTACGACTCATCCTTCCAAAAGAAAGACAAGTTTGGCGCTATCTTTACCGACCTTACTGCCGCTTACGACACTGTCTGGCACAGAGGACTAAACTCTAAGCTCTTGCAATGCATCCAAGATGTTAAATTAGTAAACTTCATCATGACATTGTTACAAAACCGATCGTTTTACGTTGTTACATCAAATAATGAACGCAGTAGAAGCGCAGACGGCCTACCACAAGGTTCAGTCTTAGCCCCAGTGCTGCTCAACATTTACACTGCTGACCTCCCTACCACTTTATCCAGCAAATACATCTACGCTGACGACAGTGCACTTGGCTATTATGTAAAGTCTTTTAAAGAAATCCAACCCATCCTCCAAAATGACCTTGATATCATGTGTAATTACTTTTTAAGTGCCCTGTAATTACTTTATTGAAAAACTTCAGGAATCGATAGGGTGTCTAGTAGGGCACTTAAAAATGAGTGAATCCTAGACAGTTTGCTCAATCTTCCATCTTGCAAATCGTCTTGCTAACAAACAACTTGATATCAAGATAAACAACCAAATTCTTCAATTTGATCGAAACCCAAGATACCTGGGTGTAACTCTTGATTGCAGACTCACGTTTGGACCTCGTGTCAAATCTTTCACAGAAAAAGTCTCCAAAGGAGTTAACATCGTAAAGAAACTTGCAGGGACCAACTGGGGAGCTAACTTCAACACTCTACACACTTCAACCTTTGCTTTAGTCTACTGGACAGCCGAATACTCTTCTGCTGCCTGAGGTCACAGTTTTCACACGAAAACGCTGAATATTACCATCAATGATGCTACGAGGCATGAGGCAAAATTCACATTTCATAATGATCCTAACAGAAACGGCATCATGTTAAGAGATTTTAGGGATGAATTTAGCTTGTTCTGTTCTAACAAGTTTTATGAAACCTAATGGACAATTGTGGACCTTTGAATACTCCACTGATGATAAGCACAACTCGATTACATCCTTTTTCGTAAGAAGTGGAGGAATAGCATTCGTAACTCACGTGCTTTCTCGTCTTTTTTTATTCTGTTTGTTCCGATCATAGGATTGTTTCCGTTAAGATCAAACTGAGATGCCTGAGAGCATCCAAACGAGCAAAACCCCATCCAATGAAACAAATAAATTGGAGAGCAGTTGCAGCCGATCCAGACCTCAGTAAATATGTTAGACACAATTGAGGTATTCAACAAGTTTCAATCTCTGTCTACCGCTGACGTCAACTCTGAGAACGTCGAGAATGTCTATAGCAATCTTATGCTCGCAAATGAAGAAACTGCCCTCTCGCTCTTACCCAAAAAGAGGAAAAAGGTAAAGAGCAATCTAGAATCATCAGCAACTGTCGCAGAGGCAAGGAAGCGGCTGAAGATCTTATAAGCAAGTTATCGCAATCTTTTTGGTGAACAAGCAAAACTTCCTGAAGACTACACCCTTCCAAAATGTTCAAATCTCAGAACAACTCGACATTAACACCACTCCATTTACCATGGATGAGCTTAGGCAAGTCACGAAATATTTAAGATCATCTAAAGCATTCGGTCCTGATAACGTTCCAGCTATCGTCTGGAAAGACCTCATATTTCATGAACTTCTAATTAATCTATGTAATCTTTGTTTTCTAAAAATGACTGTCCGTCCATCAGGCAGAAATCCCAAATAATTCCAATGCCAAAAAAGGGAGACCTCTCTTTGGCAACCAACTATAGAAGTATATCTCTTATGCCAATTGTAGCGAAAATCTACAATAAGCTTATTCTAAATCAGCGTATTCCTCATGTTGAGCCTCTGCTTAGGAATAATCAAAATGGGTTTAGGCGTGGAAGAACTACACTCAGTCAAATTTTATCACTAAGACGGATAGTTGAAGAATCTGAGTTGAGTAATCTCGAACTTGCTGTTGTTTTTGTTGATTTTTCTAAAGCGTTTGACTCGGTTGATAGGACAAAGATGCTCGAAATTCTTAAGCTATATGGCATCCGAGACAAAATCATATCTGCCATTAAAGTCTTGTACACTAATACCTCATCAAAAGGTCATATTCTACAAAGAGAATAGCCCCTTTACGTTAGGGGGGATCCATAAAGTACGTACGCAGTAAGATTGTCAATTTTGGACCCCCCCTCCCCCCTTGTACGCAATGAAACAATAGAAATGACGTCATTAAACAATAGGTGTACGCATTGGGCTTGACTCCCCCTCCCCCCTCAACTGCGTACGTATTTTATGGACGCCCCCTTAGCCCCTTTTTTTGTTTATAGTTGTTGTTGAATACGTACTCCGCATGTCCCTAGATACAATTCAAGATAAAGGTCTTCAGCTCCATCCTCGGAGAAGCTCTCGTTATCCTGCGAAATATCTAACGGACACTGACTTTGCTGATGACATTGCTCTAATCAGCCAGTTAGTAGAGAATGCTCAAGATCTTTTACGTTCTCTTGAACAAGCCTCAAATTGTGTCGAGCTTTATCTAAACGAGTTGAAGACGGAGTACATGTCGATGCGTAGCGAATCAGAAGACTCTGAAATAAGAACACTTAATGAAACTATACTCAAGAAAGTGGGCGATTACAAGTATGTGGGTTCCTTCATTTTATCATCCGTGAGGGACTTTCTTATTCGCAAAGAAATGACATGGACAGCTTGCAACAGCCTTAAGCACATCTGGTCATCAAATTTGAACACTGAGCTCAAAATTGAAATATTCAAAACAGTGATTGAACCTATCCTGCTCTATGGATCAGAGACTTGCACTTTGCCAAAGAAGGCCGAGCAGAGGCTTGATGGTACTTATACCCTCCTTTTGATGAGGGTCTAAAATCTATCCTGGAGGGTTCACCCTAATAGTCTGCAAATATACGGTAACCTCCCCAAAATTTTCTCTGTCGTCAGAAAGCGCCGAGCACAGTTTGCTAACCACTGCCAACGTGCTGAGAATGAAACAATTTCTTCTCTTCTTTTCTGGAGGCCCAGCCCAGTAGGTAGGCGAGGACGAAAGCTATGCTACCCTGATGTGCTATCAAGGGATACTGGTATTGATAAGGGATATCTGGAGACAGCAATGAGGGATCGCGAAGTCTGGCGTGGAATCGTAAGTACCATGACCTCGACTGCGGTCGAAACATGATGATGATGATGATGCTATGAGGCTTGTTTCTGGAACCTTGATGACAACACCCAGTCATGCTGCCAATCGTCTCGGGAATCCCACCTGCTGCAATACGTCGGGACTACCAAGTGCTAAAACTGTCCGAGAAAGCCAACCACAGTGGAAGTCTTATACCAAATCCTATTGATGCATCTTCACAGCGTATCAGACGAGACCATTTTGCCACCAGAGCAAATATGATTAGCAGCACAACTACAATCACAAGAAGTTGGGTCGAGGACAGATGGAAAGAGGAATGGAACCGATCAACAGACAGCCACCTCCACAAATTTATCCCATTTCCATCATATAAACCAACTGGTTCTAACTTGAAAGAGAGATCTTCATGGACTTCCGTTAACCGGCTCCGGACTGGATTTTGATTCACCAAAAACTTTCTCAAGCGCATTAGGGCACATCAGGATGATCAGTGTATATGTGGAATGACACAAACAATTGACCACATCTTGAATGAATGCCACGATCTTAAGCCTCCAAATGGTATTAATGGCCTGATAGACCTGGATGATGATACAATTATATGGTTGGAAATGATAAAAGCGCATGTTTAGCAGATATACGAACGACGACGTTCCAATGAATACAATGAACAGAATGTAATCACAAAGATACATACTTTGAATAAATGAAAGAAAGAATGAATGAATAAATAAATTGAAACTTTGCAAAGGGGTGGATTTACAAGTGCGGTTAGCGCGTCCAGTGCCAAAACCACTTAGGCATTGCTTTGCAACTGAATTTTTAAGTAATGGAAAACCAAATCTTTGTGGGGATGCATCAAATTCCAAGACAGATCGATGATTTCGAATTTAGATATTGTCTATAGGCTGACATACTAAATAAGTTAGAAGATTTTTTCTTAATACCCTTGTATATGGAACGCATCGTAGATATTCGAGGTGAAATCTTGAAATTTGGAATAAATTAGGGAGGGTTCAAAACGATATGAAACAATCTAATACATTTGCTTACCATCAACACATTTCATGATGGATTGAGTTCCTCAAATCCTTCTTTGTCTCTCTTTTGTCCGTCTTGTCTTTATCAACTTCAGATTGGTGATTTCTTTTTCTTAGTGATCGCTATTTTCAAGAAAAGATTTTATTCAATAGAAATACTTAAAAAAAGAGCCTTGGTAGATTTTCCTTATCCCGTCAGTTCTCATGAAAATTAACGTTACAGCGGAACTATAAGGGACTAATGTCGATAATTCACTAAAACTTGTAATACGGATTGGCAAACAGATGAAGAAGTAGGTTATGTATACACGAAATTGATCGGTCAATGGGGCTTGAAAATAACCGTTTGAAAATAAATAAATTTTCAATAGTGTCAATAGTATCATCTGACAATGATAAAAACCACTCAGACTGCGCAAAATCCTGGTGAAGTGCGACCCTATCTATCAATTTATTAAAATAGTTCATCAGCAAATGTGAAAATAGAGCAATGCGATTGACCTTTGAGCTGCTGAGAAAACCTCTCGATATTTTTTTAAATTATAGAACAATAGATTAGATCAATTGGGAGGCATAGTCACCACACAGACCGTTACGCTTACCCTTATCCATAAAGGGACTGTTTTTCCAAATGTTAAAAAAAACATAAATATAAAAGAGAATATGGTGGTTGCAAACCCTGACAAAATGTGGAACGTAAAACTTTGAGAATCTAACCCTAAGAGACAGCACATAATTTCAAATTCAGAGCCCAAGTATTACCTTTTAATCTTCATTTTTATCTTTCTGCTGTGAAGCTAAGTCATAAGCTAAAGAGAACAGAGAACTTTTCGAAATTACAATTTTAAATCAAAATATAAAGGAATATGACAGTTGATTTACTCGAATGATTTAGACCATAAAAATTCATTTTCTTATTCCTGACAATAAGTAATCATAATCCGTTGCGCGAAAGTGAAACTTGCGTTACCCACGTTAGAACTTTTTTAGTGAATCAATCGTACCTTATATCACTCAAAAGCCATTTGAAGTTTTCTGGGCAAGTTCAAATATTTCACAATTTGTCAAGTTTGTTATTACATAATAAAAATTCCACGATGGAGCTTCCAGCTTTCGAAAAAGACTAAGGGATAATATCAACACCTCTCAAAAAGCAAAAAATCCTATACAATGTATTAGAGAAGTTCGAAACCAAAAGCTTTTTATGATTTTGAAAGAAACCCAAGGGGCAAATGGGTCAGTTTTCATATATTCAGGAATAATATCGTTTCAAAAGCATATTGGCGTTTTCCCCGTAAATGATGTTATCTGGCAAATACGGGTATAAATTCTGATTTCAGTTAAAAATCTTTCTTAAAACATAAATTTTATTCAGTAACTAGTGCTATACACCCGACCATAAACGACCATACAAATAAAAAGTTTTCGTATCATAAATTTCTCATCATAAATTACATTCAGAAAAGAAAACGTTACTATTTCGAAATGGTTCTGAATTTTAATATAAATTTATACGGAAAAGAGTATGCTAAACCGGGTAGGTGTAGTGCCATCGTAGGTTCAAGGCTCTTTGTTGTCTCACGGATCGAGGGTCGAAAGTGGGTCGTGGATATCTCGTGTTTACTGTAGTGTAGGTCGTGGATAGAGCAGCCCCTCCCAAGGGAAAGCAGACCCTGCCGAACTTACGTTAGTCTGTGAGTCGTCATGAGCGTAAGAAAGTTGGTGATTCGTGAAGGACAAAATCCCTGCAGTATTCTTGAGCACGTGATGGAAGAAGTAATCCGATAATTTTGATACTTACGCGTCTAAATAAAATCGATAAAATATGTTCATGGACTTGACCTTAGTACCTTTAAGGTTTTAATTAGTTTTTTTATATTTCGATTTATGTTTTGACAAGTTAGACCCGAGGTTTTTGACCCTCGACCCCGAGCTTTTGACCCACGACCCAAGAACTTTCGACTCACGACCCACGAGATACCCACGAGCTTTAGATCAACGACACACGAGACACCAACGAGTAATTTCTTTGGTCACAAGAAGGCACGAACCCACTAGGGCACGACACCAACGCGATTAAGCACTCTTCCAAGTTGCTGAAAACAAATAATTAAGAGGTATGACCGAAAGATAGAATACATCCAATATACTTATAACATAACAAATGAGTTCTAATTAGCGAATCGCGACTTTGTCGACTTTTCACGAATCACATTTTCGATAAAGAAAGGAAAAGTTTAGAACACATCTACTTTAACTTGCTATGCTGACTTATCTTTTGCTTATGGTCGAATAGAAAAAAGGTTAATCGATGAGCTTATAACTCCAAATGAACTTTCTTTATGCACAAGAAACTTCTTTTGCTAATCACTTCCCAATCGTTAAATCAAACTCTGGGAGGATGATAACATTTTTGATAACCCTAAAGCGAAGAAAAGGTGAAACGAATCTTACACCAAAACCCTCAAGTGGCCTAGGTTCCCTGTAGCAACATGTCTGTTTCCCTCGTTACATAGGATACTGAAGTGGTTGATTCAAATCCCGAAATGTTCCCAACATGGACGCTGGGTAATAGTTGTTAATGCAGATGTCAAGATAAATCAAAGTTCGTGAGTTCTTGTCTCATCCCATTCCATAGTTTGGCAATTCTGTCGAGCTGTGGCCGCTGTGCTTATCAGTCGTGTTGGCACTTGTCGTAAAGCTTGTGTAGACAATAAGTATTTTGAATCAAAGGTGATTTCAAAAATTTAGTTAAATAATCAAGACATGACTTTTCCCGAAAGTAACCAAAAATATCGAATTAACAACCAACATATGCTTAAAGTCAGCGATGAAAATCTTGAGATTTATTGTTTGGGACAGTTGCTAGGTAAAATTTCGAATAAAGAAATGAAGGAGTTTGATATAGAGACATTGGAATAATGCATTCACACGTATTTTGGCTGAGACAACCTTACGACTTTACACGATGTGGTGTGTGAAGTCGTAAGGTTGTAATTGGAGTTGCTGCTCCCCTGACCATTAGCGTGATTTCATCAGATCGATAGCTCAGTGGTAGAAGATCCACAGTGTTTGAAATACTTGTCTCAGCCAAAACGCGTGTAAATGGATAGCTCCAATTTCTCCATACAACAAGATGCGTAATTACACACAGTCTCGTGTATATGAAGGAGTTTGAATTCTTACTTATATCCAAAATTCCAAAACGTGTACCCTAGTTAATTTTAGGCGAAAAATCTCATTCCACTATATTTGAACTATTGATAAGGCTGGACTTAAATGATTGTTGGTTTGCCGTCACCCGACTCTAAGAGAAAAGTACGGTCGGTCGGTCGGTTTTTTTTGGTCGCAATATCCATGTTATTTGTGAGAACTAACGATCTAACTAATTAAAGATCATTATTAAGCCGCAGTTGCTGATCGAAATTTAAAACTTAAAACAAACTTTAAACATTTTAGATAAATACCTGTGATGGAGCGAAGTCGGCATTTGGTCCCCTTTTTAATTTCAAACTGAAAAAATAAAGAAATCCTGATAAAAGTCATCAAATTTCATTCATTAGAAATTTTTTGAGGCTTGATATTAAGCATTTGGGTTTCATTATCAAAACAGGCTTATGTCTGGTCTTATTTCAAATTTAAACAAACTTCTACTTAACTTTACATTTCAGATAGCAATTTTTAGGGTATTGGTTATAAATAAGTTTTTTAAAACTTTTTATGCTATCAAATTTCCTAATTGCCATCACATGAGGCTTTGTTGCTTTGAGTTTTATAGCAAGACCGATCTTAGAAATAATATGATATTAAAAAGTTTCAAAGATCTGTTTGACTGTGTTGGCTAGGAATTTATCTAAAGAAATGTCTAACTACTTTAAGGGAATAAACTTTTTACGGAATCATAATTTTCGCGGTCCAGCCTAAGACGAATTTTCGCAGATTTCGCGGTAAAGCCTTGTGGTAAAGTTTTCTCGGATTGTACGATTCGGCTGTTCTAAATTACAAGTTTTCTAAGTTTACAAAAATTTTCCGGTGTTACTTAAAGGAAGGAACGTTTTTATTGTTGCAACTAATAAGGTGTTCTAAAATAAGTTCCTAAAAGCATTTATATTGAAATCAGCGTCAACACTTTCCTCTGAAACCCATTCGTCGTCGCTTTCATCAGAATCGTGATACTCCTTCTATAAAAGAATCGTTACAAAAGAAATTTCTTGCCTCTTTTGGAAAAATGAATTTGTAGATGTGATATAGTGATAATTTTTCAAGGGATTATACAAGTCAAGTTTTGTTTCTAAATGCTTATCAACAGATTCACGCTTCGACGTTCCCAGGAGACTTTCAGCTTCATAAAGTCCTTCTTTCACACATCGAAAACAGGCAAAATTTGTATTTTTGATTATTTTATCGATTTATTTATTTACGAAAAGGAGTATCCCTTGTGGAGTACGCTAAAGCCAACTCGTTTTAGATAGTGATAGCGATTGACATGTAGCAATCTGACGACATTCGTATTTTTTATAGCTGATGTTTTGTGGATCCGAAACATTCGCGGATGAACCATTTTTTGTCACTCATTTTGGTTTGATTTTCGCAGTTGACCACTTCGAAATTTTTCACGGGGAATTAGGTTCGCAGATGGGGGAAAAATTCGCGAAAACTTCGAAACTTTATCCCCTTAAAGTACAGAAGTTATTAGCCTGCAAAGGGCATAGTGGTAATTGGTCAAATTTAAATAAAAACCGAATGAGCATATTGAATATACGAAAACATAGTGAAACTATTTCTGATCTAAACAATCCTGAGTGAGTAGTGGGCTGTTCTTAAGGTGAAAACAGGAAAAGTATATATATTGCAGATATGAAATAGCTGAAGAGAAAGACGAAAGTGAAGTTCGACGAAAGTCGAAATATATACTGATTTGATGCAATTAACCCAATAGCAATTTCCATCATTGAAAAGATGAAAGATTTGAACTGAGAATCTTTGAATTTATACCATCAACTGGAGTGAAATTTTTTTAATAAGGACGTCTTTTAGGAAATACATCCCTTGATTTTGTAAAACTTTCGGTGTTTATATCGATAACGAACTTACACTGGGGGAAAATTGATATTTTCTGCGTCAGAAACATGCAGATTTCTTCAGCAAACTTGATGATTTCTTAATGTTT
>JAUBWS010062022.1:377-15324 GCA_032270445.1 Darlingtonia californica | reverse complement strand
TTAAATGCAATGGGCTACAAAAGCTTGAAAAGTATATTAAACTTTCAATACCTCTGACTAAATCATCACAATGCTCTGACTAGAATTCTGCAGCCTGAGTGACTCGGCTAGCCAAGAAAACAAGCAGAATGAAATTTTTGTATTTTTTGAACTGGAGACCAACCCCTACTAACCCGTCCCATAAACAAGTGAACAGTAAAAAGGCTAAAAGGTGTGACGGGGTCGTGCTTTGCTTGCCATTTAGTTAAGTCAAAGTCTGTCAAAGTGGCCGATTTTGACCAGTTAAAACATTATATACATAATGCATTTGATATAACAAAAGAAACTTGTAAAAGGACAAAAGAAAAAAGCTTCTTGCCTATATGATTTTTAAAATGCACGGCTGGAAATCATGAAATTTTTAAATAATGTTTTACTCCACAAAAGTAAGACTTTCTGAAAATTTCATCATTTCCCACCGTGCATTTCTTGAAAAAAATCCAGATTTCTTCTTTCTACAATCTGCAACAGATCGCTTGTTGCACCAAAGAGATTGAAAGCAAGTATTCACGCTTGATGCTTTCATTAGATTGGGCATAGTCTTATTGCAGACCTTAACCAATTGTGTGGCAAGGTCTGCAATCAGACTAAATCGAGCATGGCTACACAATTTGAATGAAAATTAACATATGGATCTAAAAATTATTCACGGTAAGTGAAGGCAGGTTTAGGCATTCTCACGCGCAAGCGCCAATGTCATTAAAAAAAAGAAATTGTTTAGAAGGTAAAAAAAGGTATAATACAAAACAAAAGGCATCTTTGAAAAAACAAAAACAAAAACATATTTAAAAAAAAACAAAGTTGAACAAAAGCAAAAAAACTACACTGCTAGGACTTGAGCCATGGGTCTTGTATTTCAATGCTTTTGCTCTATCCACTCGGGCTGACCAAAACCACAGAAATCTCAAAATAGTATTCAATATGCGCACATGCACAGTATTATGACGTATTTACGACCAACTGAACAGGTCAGATCATTCTGATGATTTAGTTAAATTTCTTTCAGTTGTCCTGGACTTGAAGAGCAGGAAAAACTATACTTTGGCAAACATATTGATCTTAACAGAAATGTTGTTATACCATAGTCTTCGCTATTCTGCTCGTCCCTATCTCTCTTATGCTTTTCATCTGATGCACAAAGCGAGAGAAAGGGACTGGTATTATAGAAGATTCAAAGATTGAATCAGCCAATCTAACAAAACTGTCCTCAGCTGTTCTCATGGTAACATGAGAAATGCTTCTTTTGTTCTATTATCTTCTATTGTTTTAAACAAGACATACATTATTAACACTGCGAGAGCTTTGTCACTAGAAAATATTCATCTTTTTATTATTGTGAAAAACAAAACATATGTTAAACATTTCATCATGTCAATCAGCTGTCAATCATCCTTTATAAAAAGTTGTTTTGGTGGGAAATTCAAATTTGGTCTCATACTCTCTTTTTCTTTCTGAATTTAAGGGAAGAAGTAAAAGATAATATACATGAGCCAGACTACTGCTCGTCTTGTTGAGATTATGCTTTTCAAATTATATCTGGCAATATTTAACCTATATGTTATGTGTTATATTCTCTTTTTTTTAATGCCTGAACAAGAAAATCTCTTATTGGTTTCTTAAAATTCCTGTAAAAAGGAGGCTGGAACTTTTTGTGTTTGTTATGAATTGGGCTAGAAAATAGTAATGGTTTTTCGTTAAAAAGGAAGGAAAAGTCCCTTACTTTTTGCAAAAATAGGCTGGAAATGTATTAATGATTTTTTGAAAAAAGAGCTACTTAATTTTTTGTAGGGAAAAGGTTTTGGAAATGTTTGATCACGCTTATGGTGCATACAAGGTATTTATATGTTCCTTCAATCATTTCAAGAGATACTTTCAACTTTGTGTTTAATTTTTTCAGTTAATTTTGACTATAATCACCCACAGCACAGCCAAAACATGCTAAAAAATATTTGGGTTTTTTATGGTTAGAATTTGATAGAACACCTGAAAACTCTCCCAGATGTTCCTGATAACTAACACCGGAGCTGGAAGCTTCTTATTGTGTGTTGGGTGATTTTAATAAGAAGAATTTTGGTGCGCCCAAACTAAGTGTTATTTTATAATTAGATTTAACCCAACTGAACATACCTGAACATTTTCTGTCTATGCTTTGTGTCATGAACAACATTTTAGAAAAGAATGACTTTGGAACAAAATTCATAAACAGCAAAATATGTTTTAATATTTAGTAGCTTGAGTTGCAACAGTTGTCATACATTTTGATATTTTTTCAACTTCCAATATCTATTTTAATTGTATTGCTCCCAAGATATTGACATTCTTTCAAAGAGGAAAATATCAAGTGTTCAGAATGAGTGATTTCAGAATTTTGAAAAGTGATTTCTCAAAAAGAAGAAGGCCCTATAATGCCCTAAAATGCCCTAAATAGAATGGCTGTCTCTTAAGAAGGTGCTTTTTTAAGATATTTATCATGCAATTTTGTAGCAATACATATGACGTACCGGGTCTCCCAGGTAGATGTCCCATTCTTTGATCAGATATTATACGATATCCAGCAGAGTTATTCATAAAATATTTCTTTATTCGTTTAATGGAAAGCCTGACTTAAATTTTGATATATCATACTTTAATTCTCACTCAGTTGATTGAAAGTTATGAGTATACCTGGTATATGGCACTAAGTCAAGAGCATGAGTAAATGCCTTAAGCAAATTATTTTTCAGCAGCTGGCAGGATTTTGGCACTCCATGATCAAAGGTGTAAAAAATAGGTGATTCACGCACAAGACATAAATTGGTTTGCAAATTTTTGAGCAATCAAATGATAAAATAAGGGGAAAATGAAGAAGAAGAAAACGTTATCTTAATTTTTGTAGCATTTTTGTAAATTCAAACATTCAAGATCAAAAAAGATTTTGTTTGGCTATCATGAGGTGGTTCGATGCCATGCTGAAAAGGATAAGGAAAAAGAATTAGATATGAAATTATTCTTCTAGAAAGACTTTTAAGGTGTCCAAAGTCACTCCTACTGTCCAAAGTCACTCTTTTCTACAGTAATCATTTCCTGTTAAATGATTTAAAAAATGAGCTTTATTTCTTTAGAAATATGCCCATCCTGCTGATGAATTAATGCCACTAAGTTGCCGTGGAAGATATAGGGGAAGTGAAGCTGACCGTGGAGACATTGATGAAGCTTTGGGAAAGTATGTCCTAATTTTGATGTTCTTATGTTTTTGGATTTCTACTAAAGATGTAGTTAAACTATTAGGAAACCATGTCAATTTGAATAGGCTTTACTGATCAAAATTATTGATTTAACCCTTTAATTTGATTAGGTATAACAATTTATTTAATTGTAATTTGATACAATAAAAAGTGTCAACCTTGGTTTCAAATTTAATTTTACTGTATACTGTAAGGCAGAAAACTTTTCTTACTTTTAAAAAGGAGTCTGTATGTGTCTGTTTCATCTTAAATCATTTATAAGGTTTCAAAGATTCTAATACTAGAAAATCCAACTTTTTGAAGCCCAGACTGACTATCTATTACACATGGCAGCCTAACAAATAAAAGCATGTCTTTTTAACTTTTGTGTATTGGATAATTAACCATGATAAGTTATTGTTTTTTATTGTATTATAGCTTTTCATTGACCTTGATTGATACACTTGACACTTTAGTGGTAATATTTTTTGCTTTTTATATTAAAATATCAAAATTTGATTTAATTTTGTATAAATTAAGTCTTAAATTATTACTTTACAATATGTTGTAGGAATATGTACACTTTCATCAATCAAACCATACCGGTTGTCCTGATTCCTTCCAAATAATTCTATTATAATATTCTCTGCATTGTGATTTTTAACAACTAAAAGATGTTAACATTTTTGTTAAATCAAGCTATAACTTTAGCACCAACTGTAGATGGAACTTGGTCTAATAGTATCTTCTATTTTGCCACATTAATAAACTCACTGTTTGGTTTATAGGTTCTTGGTCAGATTGAAGAATTTGAAACTCAAGTTCTCTATGTTATTAGGAGTGTAACTTTTGACAGTAATGTGGTTGTATCAGTATTTGAAACAAATATCAGGATATTGGGGTAAGTCACAGTGTAATTGTTACTTCTCAGGGGGCATTTTACTGAAGCTATTTTTAGAAAAATAATGGTACAAAAATTAACCATATTCTTCACAACCTTTTTTATGTACGTTAGATTCATGAGGAGGTGATAAATTTACCCTCTGAACTAACTCTAAATAGAATCGCTCAAAATGGCTGATTATTTGCATGAAACTAGTTTCAAAAAATGTGAAGCGATATTGGTTAATTTGATCATTTTTGCTGATGTCAGCATTTTTAACCTAAAAATTGCCAAAATTTGACAATAAGACATCCAAAACAACTCTTTAACCCTTCAAATGAAAGATAAGATTATCTCATTTGAAATGAGAAATTAAATGGATAAAATATAACCATACTGGCAGAATTTCATGCTAAAGTCAGCAAAAAATCATAATATTAACTATGACGTCATACAAGAAGAAGTCATTTAATTTCAAAAACATTATTGTAATCATAAGTATTTATTAAAAGGAGTAATCTGGTAAAGTTTAATTTGACAAATTATTTTAGATCAAAAGTTAAAATTGCAGAGAGAATTTTTCAACCGATTTTTCCTGGGGTTGTGGGTGTTGTTACGCACGTGACTCGAAACAGATATAATTTCTGATGATCAAAAATCCATAAGGGCTTCAAATTTGACTGCTTTTTAAGATATAGTTAAAAGTTTGCCAAGGGGGGGGGGGTAAAATTATCCCCCCTTGTGAAGAATAGGGTTAAAGTAGAGACAAAGGCATTGGCATGTAGAGGCCAAAAGGGCATTACTTCAGATAAAATAGTACTTAAAAACAATCTCCACTCCAAAAATAGACTCCAGCTTCTATCCTTTCTAGACCAAATGAATCAGTTGCAAAAAACATGTTATTTTCAGGGCGTAATTTTTTTTTGTATTTTACAGTGGTCTACTGGGAGCTCATAGTATGGCAATAACTTTGAGAAAAAATGGAAAAGGTATGGACTGGTACCAGGATGAACTACTAGAAAAAGCAGTAGACCTTGCTGATAGACTTCTTCCTGCTTTCAATACATCAACTGGAATACCATATCCCAAAGTAAGGACAATTCTATTATGTTTAAAAAATATTGAAACTAACCGCAACGAATTTTAACTTTTAATAAAAATGGTTACAGTCAAACCTGGTCTAACGACCACCTCTACAAGATCGTGCCCGATCGGAGCAAAAACATTTTCCAGTATAAGAATAATTCTTTCCTCGATTTTTGTTTCATCCAACGTTTACTTTCATCAGAGTCTATTAATTATTAACAGGCAGTACATTTTCAAAAATATCTCACAATATAACACTATCTTACGATTATATTGTTAAACATTTTTGTGGCTAAAAAGAACAACTGGTTCTAAGTGCGGTTTTTTAGCGCAACTTGTACAGAAGTATTTTTTTTACTCGCCCAAAATTTGTGGTTCCGGGAGGAAATTACTTACGCCTGGTACAGGTAATTTTCAACTTTTAAAATTCTTCCATATTAGATAGAAGCTTGATTGAATATTTTATATTTGTTTAGATAAATTTGAAATATGGTATTCATCATGAACTATCAAGAGTTGGTGAAGAATCACATACATGTACTGCATGCGCTGGTACAATGATCATGGAATTTGGTGCGCTCAGTCGTCTCACAGGAAAGCCAATCTACGAAGTATGCTCGATCAAGGCCTTTTTCACAATCTTTTTGTTGTTTTTGATTAATATATATTGCTTCAAATATTTGTCTCAAAGTACAAAATAGAGGTTGGAACATTGCAATCATATTTAATAATGTTCTGTGGTGCTTTATTAGGGAACAGGACTGAAGCTGAACAGGCTAAATAAAAATATTGTCAAATAAAACTTCAATCATTCTATAATTCTGGCTTAAATCCTCTATAAAAATAATTAGAGATATCTGTCCCAATTTTTTTTATGTTGAGGCAAACATTTGCTACACAAATCACTAAATATGGTTTTGTCTCTGGATTATAGTGTGTTTATCATGCAAAACTTAGCATATGATAATGGTATATTAATGTAGTGCTTATCTCTTTTGCATTACTTGTGTTTAGGAGAAAGCACATAAGGCAATGGAGGCACTCTGGACTTTCAGAAGCAGGCATTCTGATCTTGTTGGTACAACTATTAACATCCATAACGGTGACTGGAACAGAAGAGGTAAATCCTTGTACCTTTTGTCCGTTAAATTTAAGATTTTTTTATTGCTCTTCAATTCGCATACTTAGATGGTAGGTTTAGTAATCAACCCTAGTGTTTAAAGAATTCCCAAATTCCATCTGCAAATTGCCAACTTGCTTACCAGCAAAAGGCTTAAAGTAGTTGCGAGTTTCAGCTCATGGCTTTTTTGAATTAAATGAAAAATTTTGTGACTGGCAGCTGGCAAAAAACAGTAAATTAACAATTTGCCTAGTAACTGATACTACAGTATTTGCTGTGTGTGGGTGCCACTTGTACGGCTTCAATCTAACTTTCCTCATAATTTCTATAAACAGATAGTGGAGTTGGTGCAGGCATTGACTCTTACTACGAATACTGTCTAAAAGCATACATTCTTCTTGGTGATGAAACCTATCGTGACAAATTTAACAAGGTATGTTCATTGTATCAAAGCTGCATAACATTTTCTGTTTTTAGCATAACACATATACATCTATTTTTATGTCTTTCTTTGAAAATTGGAATACGCATTGCTGCAAGCTTAAGTACCAAATACGAGTTCCTATCTATCTTTAATTTGGTTCGATGAGTTGACCATTCATATTTGGATTTTAACCAAAATAAATCGTATTCAAGTTCATCTATTATTTCTGAATGCTGCGCAGTTTAGCAGAAAAATTAACTTTATGTATCTGATTTAATTACCATGCTTCTCTGGGTAAGGGTGACAGTTTTTCAACCTGTCATTCTTATCCCTTTAACGAAATGCTAAACACACTTAAGATTTGGCAAGACCAGCATGTTACTTTTTTCGAAGTTTGCATAAATTCATTGTGCAGTAAATAGCGTTTCCAGGAATAGTGATCTCCTTTTTTTAGCATTACGCAGCAATCATAAAGTACATACGACAAGGATACATGTTACTCGATGTCTATATGCATCAACCTGATACACCAGCGCGTGCTTTTGTTGATGCGTTACAAGCATTTTGGCCTGGTCTTCAGGTAAGACTCAATTTTTACAATGTAACAAAATCTAAATGGTAAAAATATTAAAGAACTCTGCTACAGAGATCTTTACATTCGTCAGACTCGTGATCCGATGTTTGTGAGCTTAAATCGACCATAGGGATCTTTACCATCTGTAGTAAAGTGATTTCTCACTGCTAATTTTATAGGTTTTCACTAAGTCAATACATTCGAGGTTTAGGTGTTTCAAACCAAAAGGGCGCGTGTGTCTGAAAGCAGGACAGTCAACCATAATGAATAGAAGCCCTTGATGACGTAAAAGTATGGATTGTATTATATTACTTAAAATTGAATTACATTTCACTACGAGAGCCTCTTTTACAATTAATGCCAGGATCAGAGATTTGTTTGATTAATAAATAAGCTAATCAGTTAATTGGTGTTATTGGGTTATAATATTATTTATGGTATATTTCTTCAGGTTTTGAAAGGAGATTTGAAGCCAGCTATTGAGACACATGAAATGTTATATAACGTTGCCAAAAAATTTAAATTTATCCCTGAGGTAAGATTAATTCAGCTTATCTGCTAATAAATAAAACATTCCAACTTTGTTTTTGTTTCTGTATTGCTATGGTAACTATATCTATATCTTAGATACGGCATGATGGAATTCTAATAATTCATGTTTATTTCATAGGCATTTACAACAAATTTTGACCTGCACTGGGCACAACATCCCCTGAGACCAGAATTTATCGAAAGCACTTATTTCCTTTATCAAGTAACTACTGTATTTTTCAACTGTTATTAAAATAATTTTCCTATGCTGCCGATTTATAAGGAGTTTATGAACATATGTTATAAGGGATAAACTGTGAATGAATATAGACGATATCCGTTCGCTAATTTTCTTTACTTGTGGTTTCCATTACCCGGCCATTCCGTTAGTAATTTAGTTGCACGCGTAAAAATTTGCGAGGCATGCGATGGCGTGCGATGTTTTCTAATCTTTTGGAAAGCAATTATTCTTACTTTGATTAAAGAAAGATAGTTTAATTGCAACAAATATTCCCGATTAATCGCACTCCTAAACTTATTGGCGCGTGCGCGTGCGATCGCACGCGTCTCACGGAATAGCCTGGATTTTACAATAGATTATCAGGGTTCACCTGTGACACATTGCTGACTTGAAAGAGCTAATTGAAAAAATGCATGCAAAATAATAAACCTAGTACAAACTTCTTTAAGCAATGCATGCCGGTCTGGAATCAAATCTGAATCTCTTCCCGGAACCTCCACTTGTGATTGTCTTTGAGAACGAGTCGATATCAGGGGGTAGTTAATAACTTTTTTGCCGCAAAATGGTTACAACGAACTGTCACATTGTTACGTTAAGTTTCGTTGGATTACAGCTCTTTGACCTGTTTTCGTAAGGCTGAGTTAACTGATAACAGATCTGATGCGAATTTAATTTGATCCAAGATCCATCAAAATCGAGTTTTTCTTACTTTTCACTAGGCGACAAAAGATCCTTACTATTTGGAAGTTGGTAAACATGTTATTGATACTTTGGAAGAACATGCTCGTGTCAAATGTGGATTTGCTGCTTTTAAAGACTTGAGAACATTTGCTCATGAAGACAAGTAAGTTATCGAGAGATTTTCTATGTACTATTACAGTAGAGTTAAGGATATTCGATGGTTCGTAAAATCACCTAAATCGAACAAATTGTTCGGTCTCTTCAGAGTCTGGAAGCTATGTCGAAAATCCTATAGTTCAAAAAAATCATGTACTTCGAACAAATTTTATGTCCCTAGAGGCTTCGAATTACATGACTTCTACTGTACAGTATTGTCATTTCTAAAAGTTCGAATAAAAGGTTGAAAGTTGGTAAAAAAACCAAGTGGAGGAGTGTTTTTCTTTTTTAACCGGCACGCAGGACTGTGTACCGTTTAGATGAAAATACTCCTGCACTTGGGTTTTTTACGATTTTGCCCATCAGGAACGCTGCGACTTCGTGTGGACGTTGAAACAGCGTATTATATACCTTTCTTATTTCGTTTTATTTAGGATGGATTCGTTTGTGTTAGCAGAGACATTCAAATACTTGTATCTATTATTTTCGGAAGAATCAGAACACGTGATTAATATCCATGATTTTGTATTCACAACGGAAGCGCATCTTCTTCCTTTGTATCTCTCTGTTGTTCCTGTTGCCAATATCACAAAGGTAAAGTACGGTTAAAACGCATGACATCCCAAAGCTAGAAAGATTACGTCCACACTCGTATACTTACCATGCACATAAAGCTATTTGACGTACACGAAAAAACGTACACGCTAAACTTCCAAAACTTTGATACGTCTATAATATGTTCAATAATATAAAGTTTTTTCTTTTTTTCCCTTTTCATGCGCGTCGTGCGCGCAAACACACAAACTATTTTGTTACAGTAAAAATATTTTTCCATCTCTCCAGACAATTAAAACAGTAAGCTAGCAACATCATAACTCTTTGACTAAGATCAGTTCTGAAAAACTAGGACTGAGTGGATCATAAAATCGCTCGAACCGTAACAGACCAACGTACCGCCGGTATCAAATTTTCTGTACTGATGCAGTGGTCTGGTACAGGCTAGCTAAAACCGTCAATATTGTATCCCTTTATTATTAAGGTATACAGTAGAATCTTTATAAAGCGGACACCTTATGAGGTGGACACCTCCATAGAAAGGACAGTAAGTCAAGGAACTGAACGAAATGATTTACAGTCAAACTCTCTTTAAAAAGATCTCTCTAAAGCGGACACATTTTTTGCACCGATGGTGTCTGCTTTATGGAGATTCCATTGTACTAATTTCGATGATTTTGTATTCAACAGAAGCTCGTGGTTGGATTGAAGAGTTTTATTTTTGTTGGGAATTAATTTGGACAATTTCATCAGATTTTCCCAGCATCGCCAATATTTTCCCCTTATTAGTGTATTTAAAAACCTCAACAAATGTATTGTAGGAGAAAAGCAACATCACATCTACACCGATTTTATCGATCGAGATTGATGACCACTCAACATCTTGCCCAAACACCAGATATCACTCTAACCTTAACAATTTTGCTGAAATCATACGGAAGAGGGTGAACGCTGGTGAAAAAAGCGGTCTTCCGTCATGTAAGAAAGGGATAAGCCCAGCTGGGAGTGACGAATTCCTTCAGGTGGCTACGGAAAAATTCCTCACAAAGATCAAAGTAAACCTCAAGTGAGTTTGATTATTTTTACTTGAACTTAGTCAGTTTGGCAAAATAAGTCGGTAAAATTTTAGATTTGCGTCGGAAAAATAATCTCCTTTGATGTTGAAACGAATCTCTGTTCTTTATTCTGAATAGATAAATGTATCACGCAATTTATTAGCAGTGCTGCAACATGCATAACGGCTTACCAACGTTGTAACTGTTCCAACCAATCCGGGGATGCGAAATATTTTTGGAGTTTTTCTTTCTTTCGGCTGAGTCGCAGCCGTTTGTCTGTTTTGTTGACTTTAAGGTTATTTTTTTGCTATATTTTTAACAACCAAAATACCTGAAATGATTTTTGAGTCCAAAGCTAGGCTAAATGTTATGATCACTTTTTTCATCGTTTTGCGGCCGATTGTGGCTGCTTAGTAAGTACTGGTTTCTTTTTAAGTGGAAGAAAAAGAAAATTAGAAGCGAAAGATTTCGATGTTTCTAATGACGTGCACTTACAACTATTGAAAGATTTTGGTATCAAAATTCAAAAAGAAGACAACGGAAAAATTCAGCTTCAACATCAATCAAATGAAGTAAGTAGATAAGTAAAGTTATTGTGGCTAATGCTTTGCCTACTACTTTTATTTTTATGATTTTTACAAGCTTTTTGCCTAAAATAAGTAGTATTAATGATTTCAAACATGAATTTTACCCACATTTTGTGGATATTACTTTTTACACGAACAAGTGTTGGGCTCACTATCGTAATACGTAACTCGTGAAAGCGAGGCGCCTAGTGTTGGATTTGCATTAAGAACCTTGTGAATTGCAAATCCGTTATCCTAACCAAAACCGCTCGGCCACGGCTTCTTTTCCAAATGACAAGATAATTTAATGATGATAATTCATACTTTCATGACAGGCGAAATCAACAGAAGATGCAGAAGAAGGAATTTTATTCATGCAGGAAATGATTGTTATAGCTAAAGAAAGGGGTGACACTGAAGGTATTTCAAATTTCTTTGTGGAATGGGGTATCAAAAGTTTTTTGGGGAAAATGCCCTGTAGAGCTTTATTAACAAGCGCGCACCGCTTAAAAGAACCGTCTGAAAGAAAATTTGCAACGTGCACCGATCTTTATAATATATAACTAATAACTAAAATAGTAACATGCGAACGCGACATGGACTGTTTGTGAAAATGTGAGCGTAACCGAGCTCCTTACAATGAGAAAGATGGAATGAAAAAATAACAATGCGATTACAGGTTACCAAAAGATAAATTGAGTTTGCTAAAACATATTTACCCATCATCTTCGTCTAAATAGAAATTTTGTAATCAAAATGAACATTGGCCATCGCGATTCTGCAAAAAATATCCCAATTTCATCGCGAAAAACAATGACCATACCCAGCAAGGGGTGCTATAAATTGGTACATGGGTCGCGGTGCTTTTATGTACAGTAGACTCTCTATAATTCGAACGCTCAAGGGGAAAAAAAATTGTTTGAGTTGTGGAGAGTTCGAATTATAGAGAGTATTTTGGCTTAAATGTTACCTGAAGGGACCAAGTGAAACCGTTCGAATTGTAGAGAGTTCGAGTTATAGAGAGTCTACTGTATTATGCACAGATTTCATATGTCACTTGTGTGAAACGGAATGGCCCTTACGCGTTTTAAAAAAGTTTTGTCTTTAGAGTTGTAAATAATTTTTTTTTTTAACATTGTAATAATACATGATCATGTAATTTGTCTTTAGGTGCACAACTCCGTATTGTGAAACTCACATCTGCTCCGTATTACGGTAACACAATGTTTGTCGGTGGTTATGCCCAGTTTGGATTTGATTTGAACAAAAATGCTATACAGGTAAATAACCTTACGATAAATTTTATGAACTAGATGAGGTTGCAGAATTTAGTATTTTGACAGTGAAACTTCCGAAGATAATAATTCCAAAGTTATAATTATGTTCAATTTTTGAATTTCGTCTCACAAACAAAAAGTCTTTAATTTTATACTATCTACGACGCCTGTAAATTCCTTTGTAGTAGCTATGAAAAAGCAAGTGACAAAGAATAGGCAAAAACATTCAAGATTATTAATGTGGTACATTAAATCAAAAAGCACAGTAATTTCATCCGCTGAATGTTTTTCTGAAAATTATTTTTCAGGGTGAGTTGGTGAAAGCAATACCATATAAAGGTTGTGAAAACATTATGAACAGTGGAGACTTTGTGAATAGAATTGTTGTTGTTGAACGTGGTGGTTGTATGTTTATTGACAAGGTAAATACAGCTCAAATTCGTGTTTTGGCTATTGAAATTTCTATTCTTAATTGTATATGACTTAGAGAAACGTTCGATGTGCACGCATATTCCGCTTAACTTATATCCGCCTGAATATTTGTAGTTACTGTACTAAATATTTGAATCACGATTATTTTATCGCTATGAAATAAGCAGTCTATAACTCGATGTTTTTCTTCTTTTTGTGTACACTCCTCTTCACAGAAAATGTATAGTATTTTACAAGGTGCATTGATCAGCAAAGCTTAACCACCGTGTCTTACCAATGCTTTGATGACGCAGTAACAAATTTTCTTTTTCCAATTACTTGGTTTCTAATCTCTGACGCGTATAGGCTAGTGAGTTGATTATATGTCTACCTTCATAGGCTCGACTGGTTGAAAAACTTGGTGGAATAGGAATTATCATAGTTGATCATAACAAAGGTACATCTCCTAGAATTGTCATTGTGATTTTTATTATTTACCCAGGATAATCTCATCAGTTCTTAATTTTGAACTGTTTTCAATGTGTATTCTATCTGCCTGGAAACACCTGCAACCTTGTGGAATTAATAGAATAGTGAGGTAATTTTCACCACCGAAAGCCTCGGCGAGTCGCGCGGGTTTGGGCCATTATATTTAAACAATAGAATTTTGAAACACCTGCAACCTTGTGGAATTAATGGTGAGGTAATTTTCACCACCGAAAGCCTCGGCGAGTCGCGCGGGTTTGGGCCATTATATTTAAACAATAGAATTTTCTACGCTTAAATGAATCATTTTTACATTGTGTACGCTGCAACAACGTATAACAACTATCTTGGTATTGAGATATGGATTTTGCGGATAACGGTGCATGCCTGTCCTATTTCAAAGTTACCCCCTCCCCCATTGGATAACACTAAATTGAGTCATTTTATTTCGTTGTTTTTGCTGGTAAGCGATATTCTCGGGGAATTTTAACCACAACTGCGAAAATTTCTTGCGAAAGGTTATCTGGTTGCATTTTAATTGTATTAATTAACCTACAGTTAAATTCCTTCAGACTCAGCTTTCATTTTGAGGGATCTTTGGAAGAGAAGGGACTTTGATAAAAGGTTAAGTTTTTCATAACAGGTACATCACAGACGACAGCTGCTCCTTTTGGTATGAGCGGTGATAACAATCCGAACAATGTTGGAATTCCTGCCATGTTCCTATTTAACGTTGAAGGTGAGCAGTTATTGAAACACATGGAAGATATGGACGCATCGAACGGAAGCAAAATCAGAGCTATTCTGATGAATGATAAGAATAAAAATACAATACAAACAGGTAATGATTTTGTTTATTTGTTTTATGTTTTGTTTATGTTTTTGTTCCCAAGATAAATCCAATTTTCTAGAAAATCAAGAACTCAAGACCTAAAAAATCCTCAGCGTTTATTGAGTTAATTTAGGACCCACTCTGCACTTACTACTAATTAATTTGGCTCACTGTTTTTCCCTTTATATAAACGAACAAAATAACAAATGAATGTTAATTTTTAATTTTACTTGGTATTGTGCTATAAAACTATTTATTAAACAATTGCGTTCATTAATCAACAATTTAGTAAAAGCTAGAAGATTTGATTAAAATGGAATACGATAAGATATTTTGATAAGTCTACTATTAAACTGCTAAATTTAATCCCTGCGAGATAAGAGAGATCATATTTGGTAAATTAAAAATATATTACATGATGTAATCACAAGTAAAATAATCGTTATTAAAACCTATGTTTAGACACTACACTACCCGCCGATACGGCCGTTAACAGAAGAGGGGAATTTGGTTCTAAGCTACCTGAATCCTACTTTACTGATACGAGTGTTCATGTTTCAACCACACCTGACGGCCGCCAGGTATAAACCACTTATTTCTGATAACTTAAAAATTGCATTTACTTCAAGCTCTGGAAAGTGTTGCTGCGATGTTTGACTCCATTTTATCGTCCACCTTTACAAAAAACTACTCAAATTATTTAATGTGCTAACAGTGACGGCTCAGGAGGGGGACTTGGCCTTGGGGCACAAGTTATGTCACTTCAAAACGTTTTTTGCGCCCAAGACCAGGCTTCAAAAGACCTCAATGTTCATATATAGGCTATG
>JAUBWS010062011.1:0-12295 GCA_032270445.1 Darlingtonia californica | reverse complement strand
ACCACAGCACTCTTTCGAGTTTGTATACTTTTTTTGGGTCACCTGGCAATATACGGACCGATAGCAAAATATCACTAGACAGTTTTTTTCATGCTATAGGAGTTCTTCCTGGTACATGTGCTTCGGAGCTCACAAATCTCTACCGAAGGTCCACGAACATTAAAAATATGCTACACCCATATCCGTTTTTTTCCGGACACCCTGTAGACATTTAGACGGTTTGGTACTGAAACATAGACTTCCAATACACTAATTTGTTTTTATAAGCATAGCTCTGCTCGAGGTCCACGGTAAGTATGCTTAGCAATTTTTTAGCATGCTTTAGCTTTTTACCTTAAAAATATGCTTATCCTTATGCTTAAATTTCATTGAAGATTTGATTATTTGAGGATTTTTTATGTCTTTTCTCCTCTGAAATAGGGTTTTATTTCTTTTTCTCTAGATGGCTTTGTTTACTTCAGAGTTCATAATCCCACGAACGATAAATTCGACATTTTTATAAATTTTAGCTTTACAGTCAAGGGTAGCAATATGCTTAATTTTTCTCGAATTTTACCCTATCTATGCTTATAGCCGTTATGTTTATAAAAAAAAGTGTATTTAATATTAAGGGCACTCCACTCATTCCATATAACTTGAAAGCTACGTTTTTATAAAATCTATTTGCAAAAATACTTCGGATTTTATAAATAAATTGAAATAAGTAGAATTTTTCGGAAAATTGTCCTCCACTGCTACGATACAGAAAGTTGAAAAAAAATGAATGACTTACTTGTAATGAATAATGTTGGCTGCATGAAGTTGGGGACCAAATACTTCTTTAAACTTCGAGGAAAAAACATACAAAAAATTATCGAATGTTCATAAATATGATATTGGTTGATAAAAGTAAAGAAAAACCAGTCCCATGTTACTTTGTTACATTGTTAACAAATTTGAATTCCATATTATTATGCTCATAAGAGCATAATATACAAAGTACAGGTTTGTCCATGTTCTTTAAAAAAACACGGCTACTTCACTTATCGACAATTACCAAATGCCAAAAGCTTTGAGATCTCACAATTGCTAAACTGCTTAATTTTTGATCTGATTTGAGGCGTATATCCATCCTTAGCAACAAGTCTGCTTATAAAAAAATGTTAAATGTGCTTCTTAGATGGGAATGACATGCAGAATATGAGTAAACAGTAAATATAGAGAATACCTTCACTTTTAACGTATATTCTGTCTGGTTGAAAATTTTACCAGTAATCTCAAATTTCAAAAGGTTTGCTACATAGTCAGGTTGCTTGTTTACGTCGGTTATTGATTTCGGCGATGCGAAGACAGTTGAAGTAGCAGCGATGAAGGTTGTAGTGAGAAATATATGAGAGTGAAATGTCGAAAAATGAGAATGTTTTGGTGTCGTGAAAATATGACTTGTCATGTTATCGAATACGACATTCGTGCTTGGAGAAATAACCAGCTTTGGTAAAAGAGATGAACTTGTCTGACTTAAACATCTATTCACCATTAAAAAGAGCAAACATGAGAAAATCAGTGCCATAAGTGATAGCTTTATACCAATGTTTAGAATTGCTTGCACTTCTTCGACGATTTGTATCAAAACAAACTGTAAGTAAATCAATGCAGTATTGAAATCGAATTTTTTTTCACATACGCAAACCATGATTCATTCTCATGAGTATTCATTTAATGAATAATAAAATCTGTATAATCTGCACCTGTAGCATTCACGAGTTTTTACCGAATTAATTATGCATTCGCGTAGACGAAGGACGAAAAATTTGGTGCAAATATCAAACAAATTAACATTTAGAGGAATTAAATACAAATTCACTTTTTAAAACATTTCCAATTCCTGTAAGCAGGAAATTGCTATTTAATGAAAATAACTCCCAATCAACCCGATTAAATGTATAAAATAAACTCTACCCCTTATCTAAATAAGTCCATGCCAAATTTTCTCCTCTGAAAATGTAATGTTTTCAGGAATTTCGATTTATATAAGAGGGTCAACGAATTAGAGAGAAACGCTTGATCCAGTACTTTAGTGCAAGTTTAAAATTTTTAAGTTTTGAACTAATGACTATAAATACATATAATAAACGGGTACCTTATGTGGGTCAATATTTGCGGTGTTTTGCATTTTTTTCGAAATCTAAAATTATCATAGTTTTCTACAAAATCTTTTGAGAAACTAAGAAAAAACGGCAAAGAATGCACTTGATACCGCGAAATAAAATTATCCGCGAAACGTTAATATTTTCAAGACTATGAAATAAAATCCCAACGAAACGTTACTTTTTTCAATCAAATCTACGCGAAAATTTATCCACGTGAGGTAAATTCAAAGTGCTTTCATTTGAAGGTTTCAGGTTGTCATTTAAACTTCTTTATTAATTTAAAACTAGAATCTTTAATACTATAAATACTTAAACGATAACATGTTTGAAAACTACACGAAAGATATGAGAAAATTGACTGTTAAAAACTAAATTTGTTGTTGAAAGTTGGGTTGTAAAAGTATGATAAATATAGGCACTATATATCAATAAGGGGGTATTCAAATTTTACGTTCGTTCAAAGAGAGAGAGAGAGACTCACGCGAAAAGCGCACGAGTATTGTTTTGAAGTATTTATTTCAAAGCGTACAGGAAAGGAGCTGGATTAGAACATTTTCGGCGAACATACACTTTGAATGCGCCCTAAAAACATTGTCACGTAGATTAATAAAATGAAAAATTTTCTATGTCAGCAGAATAAGGTGAAATGACCCTGCACGCTAATTTTGATGAGGTATCTAGTATCTTTGTCGAGTACGCAATCATGTTTGTCATCACATTTCCATCTCAATCAGCTATACCCATCAGTTTTTGAAACAAAATCTATTATCTCCCACTTAAACGTCATCTTAATACATGGAATCAATGTTACTTTGTGGTCGAGGCTTCTTAATCTTTTCATAGTTCTTTGAAACTACATCCAAGATGAGTAGCTAAAAACAAAAGTAAAAGATGGTGGTTAAGTCAGAACAAAAATCAATCTAAGATACTTCAAGGGTATTTGTGACGGTCTATGGGAAAAGGGGGCTTGGACATTTTTACCGCGATCAAACTCCACCCGCTGGCAAAATCACTTAAAACATCTGCGGAGGTCATTTCTTTCCAAGCAACACGCAATTTGCACGTCACTTAAATAGAAATGCACTCCTCCACAGACGTTTTTCATGATTTTGAGAAGTAAATAAGTGAATTATGGTTGGCTTTATGTCCCCTTTTCCCATAGACCTTCACATTTGTTTTTTCTCTATAAATTCTAATTTCTCTACCTCTTAATGATTTTGTGGAAGCGCTTGGTAAGATAGGTGCAAATATCAAAGTAAAGGTAAAATTTATTCTAATTGTACAAATTTTGGCGGTTACGAAATTTGCGGAATCTCAAGAAATTTCGCTAAATTAAGCACTCGCCAAATGTAAGAAAATAGAACGTACGCCGTACGATAATTGACCATTCCCAAAAATCCTCGGAATTATGTTTAAAAAAAATCAAAGAAAAGACATGGAGAAACAAAAATTGAAGACGTAATCAAGGAAATTCTGTAATTTGCAAAACTTTTTTGTAAAAGTAATCGTTAGTTGCAGATCTACTATCATACATACACAGCGTGTAATACGTCCGAATACAGGTCCCGTATATTACCGTATTCGGTATAATTTAACTCTGTGCTAAGTAAATAAATTGATAATCATTTTAGCATTCGCCAATTAAATTCCCGAAACCGGGGTTAGGGTTAGGGTTAAATCCACTTTCTAATCTTCGCCAAATCAATCTCAGATACTTTGTGGGCATCTCCAAATTACGATATCTCTTCCTCTTTTAGAGGTCATTTCAGACATTGGAGAACGAAACAAATGCCCTCTTTCTGATTAATAAAACAGAACATACATAATGACTGCGAATATCATTGATACTAAACAATAAAGTTGGATATTCTTTTTCATCAACTTCTCGTACTGCCCTTCTATAATCATTACAATGTCACCAAATGTAAAAAAATAGAACGTACGCCGTACGATAATTGACCATTTCCAAAATAAAATCCTCGGAAATTAATGAATTTTCTTTTCTGTTTACATAGGTAAAAACTGAATTTTGAAAATGGTGTTGCTTTATTATTCGCCAAAAATAAATCTTCACCAAATTTTGTAAAATTAGTTAAGTCGCCAAATTATTTTGGCATTCGCCATTAAATTCCCGGACCGAAAATCCACTTTCTAATCTTCGCCAAATCAATCTCAGATACTTTGTGGGCATTTGTTTTTCTCTCCAAATTACGATATCTATACCTCTTTTACAGGTCATTTCAGACATTGGAAAACGAAACAAATTCCCTCTTTCTGATTAATAAAACAGAACATACATAATGACTGCGAATATCATTGATACTAAACAATAAAGTTAAATATTCTTTTTCATCAACTTCTCGTACTGCCCTTCTATAATCATCCTAAAATACAAAAAAAAAAAAATGGTTATAGCCACCCCTCTTCCTGCAGGGTCCGAATTAGAGAAGATATATAGAATATAGATTTTTTTGGGGTTTTTCAAAGCATTTCAGTGAATTTCCGAAGGAAATTTAAAGAGTTTGCGATCTTAATTAACGTTATTTATAAAGTTTAAATGCTTTTAAAGAACTTTGTTTTGCTTAAAAAATTGTTGCTGAGTAAATTTTGAAGAAAGAACAAACATTCTGTTTCGCATTTTTGCTGTTTTTCTTGGATGAAGCTTCGCTAAAACTTAAAATAGGTTCGCATTTTGCGAAGTGCGAGTCGCTTATTCGTACTCTGTCCTGTAGAATAAATGACTGAATTGGTCAATAACCCGAGACAGCTTCTTCAGTTCTTCGTGAACTACTATCAATGAGGGTCTTGCCTTCCTTGAAGCACCTCAGGGCGCCATCCATGATTAGTAAATTTCATTACAGAAAACTTTACAAGGGAATCGAACGCGAGACTTCGGATTACGTGCCAGTGCCTTAAGCATCCGGCCATGTAGTCTCTATTACGCCTCTAATACTTTTTCTTGCATTGTTGAGCCAAGGTTTTTGGGCTCAAAATCACAGTGAAAATACGAAGGAGATTGCCATGCGTAAAGTGCTGTTAAACAATAAGATGGCTTCAGGATTTCACTTTGCTCAAATTTTAGAGATTTATGTGGGATAATTATCTAAAGGACCACTCAAAATATGATGAGTTGGTCTTGTTACGTTATTGTAGCTAGATTATACATATACAACTAAAGATTTTAAATGTAAATAAACTTGGTCTATAAACTTAAAAAAATTCTTGTTGGTTTGTGGCTTATTCATAGTCGAACTAGTTCAAAAAAAATTTAGGTTTCAATGAAGGACAAGATATACAAAAATATCAGTTCAGATTTCCTGCCTGCTGAAATCAAGATAAACATGATCAGGATAAACACGAACAAACAGAGCTGCCATCATGATTTTCGAAAAATGCTATTTCTACGGGGCCCTTCAACACCCTCAATCACGGTTCGCCCAAATACACTAAATCACGGTAACCTGTAACAGACTCTACTGTACGGGTAATTTCCCGCATGAGTAGAGTCTGTGAAAGAGTCTACCGACCATGGCTCCAATAAATAATCTACCAAACAAAGTCCATTTTCGTAAAAAAGAATGTATCACGTGTAAAAGATTAGTAAATTTGGGAACACAAAGTCAGGAAGGCTTTCTTGAAATGACAACACAGCTTCTTCCTCCTGTCAACATTCCACCGAATTTTTATAAAAAAAATACTTACCAGATAAGGGTACTTGGCAAGTTTTGAGACGATTTTTCCTCTCGTTATGAAGTACCTTAAAATTGATGCATTGATGTTAAAGGAAAACTGATCGGGGGGAGGGGACTGATCTTAGTGACAGACGAGGACCTGCCGCTGGAGATTTCAAAATGTGTACGGTAAAAATTTTGTTGTCAAAAGTTATTAGCATAATTAACGAAAGGTGTTATTCAAGGTATCCACATACCTTATTTGGGTTTAAGCTCAAACACAGAAATTTCCAGAATAGAATCTGCACCCTATTAATTTAAGAAACAAATAAATTTTGCAAACAAGGAATGAGATGGAGTTTGCCTACACTTGTAAATAAATCCGTTTTATAAAAAATCGGGAAAATCGGATATCACGGAAACAGTTCGAAGGAACTTTTTTCGTTTCTTATCAGTGTAAATACTGTCTATATTTTTGACTTTTTTCGTAGGAAAACATTAATAAGTTTAGTGTTTACCTTGATATGCCATCTAAGTAATTGATTGAGTCACTTTCAACTCTATGTACTTCGTTCAATACTTCTTCCTGTTGGTGTAAAATATTTCACTCTGTTAATTTTTTTAATTTCTATAAGCCACAGCTGTTGGGGGAGGAGGAAGTGGAAATGAACAACCCTTGGGGCACATACTGCCTCTTTTATTATAAAAATCATGGAAACCGTTTTTTTTTTTGAAAAGTGGTATTTTTACCGCATTGGCTAAATCTTCTCGAACACTTTTTCTATGAATTCGAATTTCGTCGGATAAAATTTTCGTTTCTTTTCTACGACGAAGATTCTCCCAACAATAAAGACAATAAGTAAGTTTGTAAGTAGCATTGTTTCATTGATGCAATTTATATTGATATATTGCAAATGGCTTTCTTTTTATACAGTATTTCCATTTTGTGCCCTAAACCTCTTTTCAGCTGCCCTTCACAAAAACCAGATTCTAACAAACTGAACAATGAGATGGATCAGTCAATACCTGTATGGAGACACCGAAATTATTACCATCTTCGATCTTTGGGATCAACAGCTGTATCCAAGTTTTCAACTGAAAAAAAAAGAATTTTGTGGAAATATGTTTTTAAAAGGAAAACAAACACATGAACTTTTTCAAGCTGCAGATACCTACTTTTTCACATGTTTCAATGAGGTCTTTTATTTCTGGTTTCAAGAAATCGATCAACTTTATCAATTTCTAAAGAAAAATGAAAAATCGGTGAATATCAGTCTTATTTTGCTTACCACCTCCTTTGCCTTCACATACAGTATATCATTTAACTCTTGCTAAGTGCTTCAATTGTAATGAACTTTTATTGAACTACCAGGCTTTTCATTATTATTATTAGTGAATTGAATGCTTTAGGGTACAATTAACGATACGCCTTTTCGGAAAATAGAAAAGTTACAGATTTTTCCTCGTTTTGATAATTGATATGACAGATGTGATCAAGTGATAAAGTCTTTTGGGAAATAATTTCATTTATAGTTTCTTTAAGTGTATTTGTGTGACGTCACAACCACGGTCGCTATTTTCCTATGTAGCGCCCGGATAATAAGGTTTATAAGCCATTTAATACCTGGTAACCTTATAAAAATAAAGTAGACAGGGCTACTATGGTTATTTATACGGCCAAATCATAGTTTTTAGAAAGACTTTCCTCCTATGCAATGTAGCATCTTCATTGACGTCGGTCGCTACAAAAAAATAGCGCCCGCTCACGTGATCGAGATAAACCAATAAAAACGTCAGATATAAAGAAGGCATAGTAACGCCAGGTAATAATTTCTTTTATTTTTTTTATTTTTCGCGTAAAAGATAACTACATGATTTCATTTTTGACGTTGTTTACTGCAATTCCTTCTGTAGCGATTGATTTAGCGATTTAATTTGCACTCTAAACTGACGTCTTAGCTAATGAGATTCGAGAAATTTTGCACTACTGACGATAGAGAGCTAATCCTATAATTACCCTATATATTTTCTTTACAAGAATATACGTGAACAGTTTACACTAAGAACAAACACAAATCTTTTAACAACGTTTATGTCTATCAGAATATTTCAGTTTCTGTAGTTGTTTTTCGCTCGTATTTCGAACATCACGTCTTGATTCAGAAGTACAATGGACGTACGTACGAAAATCTGAATACAGGATTAATTGAACTAAAAATCATGAAAATTACTTAACAACCCCTTAACAAACAAGATCAACACTCTTACCTTGTTACACGGAACGTTCGGAATTTGTGGTATACCATCTGAAAATAAGATAATAGAAGTTAATTCCGTACCAAAAATAACATTTAATAACCATTAGAATACTTGATAAAATCTTGCGAGTTTTTTTTGGGAGTCTTTTGAGAAAATTTATTCACTCAGAATTTTTCATGACATAACTCTAGGAAAAAAAATAAGACCAAAAAAGTAGCTACTTTTCGAAATTAAATGCAATAAAAAATGTGTATTCACTTAAGGGAGTTTTCAGTCGCACCCAAATAAAGGGAATTGCTCGATGTTACTAGAAATACATAAAATTGTATTACATTAAATCATGTCAATTTATTTTCTAGGTATTAACTGATGTAGTTACCTTCCATATTTTCAAGTTTCCTTTTCTTCACAATCTATAATTAAGTAAAGAAACATGGATAAACGTACGACTGACTAGATTAATTGGAACACAAGAAACAGAAAAATTAACACAAACTGGACTTGGTGATGCGTCATGATTTCGGTCTTTTCTACTCAACTCAATGGCTTCCTGAGGTATTTTAAGTTCAACATTAATTGTCGATATATCCTCATAACATCTGAATTCTTCCTGAAAAAATTAGAACATTGTCATCTTAGAACAGCTTAATGAATTTTGATAATCAAATAATATAAGAAAAAAACAGCCGTAACACAGTGGATCAGGGGAGGTAATTTTAGCCAAACTGGAAGTTTTCTCAGGATTTAAATGACTGAAAAAAGTAAATAAGGTAATAAGGTAAACAATGATTTAAAAGAAAACACCTTTACAAACCTTGTCTAACTTTTCTAAGATGAAGATTTTATCTGGAATCGTCTTTGTGATTATTTCTTCAGTCTAAATTCAGAAAAAAACATAACCAATGAGAAAACGTACAATCACCAGGAGAAATAAAAATTCACTAAAATTATAAGCTGATAAAACAGTGTGGGGTAGGTCACATAGGATCTGGGGTCTGGTATAAAACCACGAATACCTATATGCACCATAAATAAAGCCTTTTTAAATTCAAAACTTCAGATTTCATTAGAAAATGCGGATTATCAGAATTTTTTTAGAATTTTTGGCTATGGCGTTAGCTATTTCAGTTATAATTTTTTGTTTGTCCGTAATTGAACCTAGAAAAAGAAATGATTGCTGGAACATATGAAGTCAGTTATATTACAAGTTGTGACATGAATTCAAAATGTGAAAAAATTCTGATTGATTAAAAAGAGCCATGACTTCCATGCTTTTTCATTTTCAACTCTTGAAGCTATTAACTTTATGACTTTTTGTTGAGTTCATTGATGGGACCCACACCCTATCTAACCTCTAGTGTGTGGCTTTTTAAACATTGTAAAAACATTTAGATCACATGTACATAACTTACACTTGAAATAAAATTCTTTGTATAGTCTGAAACCTGTAAATAAAAATAAATAAAATGTATTGGTTTTAAAAGCCAAATCAGTTAAATAGGCTGTACATAGTGTTGCATTCGGTTTTCTGATTTCTGCAACTTTGTTTTTAAAACAAATACAGTAGTCTAGGAGCAACTAACATTTCTTTGTACCACACATAATAGCTCTCAAATATTGTCAAAAAGACCTCTAGACAAGTTGCAACATGTCGTAACGTTTTCATATTTAGTCTCTAAAACAAATTGGAAGTTAAACTGTAAACACAGCAGCATGTTAACGAGAAGCAACTCTCACACTTTGTTTTTTCCTATCTTTATATGTTTTGATTTTTGTATAATTTAATTTCAAAACAAGGAGTGGTCATCTGGACGGAGCATGAAAGCTGTATTAACAACCCTCTTTCCACATGTTTTCCGAAGTAAAAATACAAAGTATAGTTGTGCACCAAAACATTATGCGTGTTTGATTACAATGTTTGCTTACATTTATTAGGATTGAGATATTGGCCTAATGAATGTTATTTTGCCAGTTTTTGTAATTTTTTTGCATGTTTATCAAGGGCTTGGTATTGAATTTAATCACATACCTGTTCTGCATTTTTCAGGTGAAGATTTCCAAACTAAAACAATTAAAAAAAATAAGAAATAAGGATTAGGGGCAAAGTAAAGTATAGCAATTCATTGCCAAATTTCTGCTGATGTTAGTTTCATATTTAGCTTCTAATCCAGTTAATCAACCATGTATCATATAATTATCGTATTTTTTATAGTCTTTTAATAATGATATTACTGTCTTACTTTCATTGAAATATCTTTAAAGAAAGAGTTATAAAACATTTCTAGCTCTTAGAATGCACACAAGTTTTTGAAAATGGAAAAAACTTCTGGAGATTTTTTAACATTTCTCAATATTTGAACTTATGATTCACAGGAAAGAGAGAACCTACTTAACTTTTGTATGAGAAGAATCCTTGTTTTATGGTCTTTTAGAAAATATGTGATTTTCCAGATTTTAGTTCTAATCTTATTCTTGACTTACATTTAACAGTGACTATACTGATAAATAATCGGTAACATCAAGAACTCATGTACTGGTTTCCTCTGGAATGTCACATATATAGGTTGAACAGAACAATTTTCAACCATTCAGGAGTTATGGGCATTTTGAGGGATTTTGGTCAAAGCTGAACATAGATATGTGATTCCTGCTCTAGGGGTTAATATGTTGTCAGTTCTTTCCAAAAAATTCTAAATACTCTATAGATTCATGTATTAAATTCATGTATATTCATGGTATATACCAAGCTAAACTAAATTTAAGGACACAACATGAAAATGAAATCAAACACCTACAACCCTTTTAATTCAGGACAAGATTTGACATTGCTAAGCATAAAATTGACAAGCCAGTTTTGTCAAAAACCATCCTGATTTAGTGATATTTTCTGACCTATTGACAACTGGATTAAAAGGGCTGAATCTTTTATGGTTATGAAGTCTTCCATTGCATGACAATATGCCCAATAAAAAGGCTCAAGTAGTATTTAAGACTTTCCATACAAAACAAAAAAACTATTGCCAACAAACTTTTTTAGAGATGCTGTGAATACGAAAAAGACAACTTAAAATTTGGCCTAATGGTGCATGTTAGAGTTATAAGGCCTCACTGGCTAAGCTACTGTAAATAATCAGCACACAATTGCTTTCATATCTTGCTTTCATATCATACCATTCATAAATAAAAACAAGATTAATTTACCTTGAACTTGTTATCTCCCATTTTTGGCATTGGAAATATTTTCTTTACTCAAACCTAGGAATTACAAAGTAAATAATAAGCTTTGGACCCTGAAAAACTGTAGGCTTCTCAACAATTGAAATTCAACAATTCAACAATTCAACCAGTGAATAAACCAAGGCTAATTTTATTCCTTTGGTGAATTTACTACAAAACAAATTAGAGGACTGACTAAGTTGAGTTAGTTTTCATTATTCAATTCATTTTCATGATTAACTTTAAAATAAATACATTGTTCATATAGCATACAACATTATTGCTGAATTATTTTCATATAAAAAGATGTATGTTCTTTCTAGTGGTATAATCATCTTACAGCAAAAACAGTCTGATTAAAAGCCAGTTGAGTCCAAAACTCAATTCATAACAAAATAAAACATACCACACACGAGTCTACAAAAGATCAGATGAAGTGTTTATGTATGTTTCTTTCACAAAACATGTGATATAATGGGGCTGTAAACTGAATTCTTACTACTCCTCTCTTGGGGTATAAAAAATGTCGAAACGTTTTCATATTTAACAGTCTCTTAAACAAATTGGAAGTTAAACTGTAAACACAGCAACATGTTAAAATGTTGTTTCACTTTATCGCAGGGCTTGTAGTTTAATCAAAAAATTTGAAACCTTCATATCAACATTAAAAAAAGAAGTTCTAATGGATTTGAAACTATTGCAAAGAAATTCTTGTGAAAATTAAAGGCAGATTTACCCTTGTTGAAAGACTTTCCATGTAACCAGCGAGAAATACTTCTAATAACCTGAATACCAGGCTATTTGCATTTGTTGTTTTATGAAGGACATTGAGTGTGCTGTGCTGGGATTTTGCACAGAGTTAGGACCTGTGCAATGTTAAGAAATTTGCATGAAGTTTGGCACAGGATTTGCCTCAACTTCATGGAAGAATTTACATTGCCCAAAGTTGGTCTGGCACTAATGTTTTGACCCAACTTTCCGCAAGCTTCAGCCCTTTTAATTTAGCTCGGCATACGGCAT
>JAUBWS010062000.1:0-15333 GCA_032270445.1 Darlingtonia californica | reverse complement strand
AGGGGGGTCGGATTTTTACTATTTTGATCAAAATTTGGTTAATTTATTGAAAGGGGGGGGAGACGTTTATTCGGGACCTTAGAGTAACCTTAGAGAGGAATTGTTTATAAGTTTGAGAATACAAATTTGACAAAATTCAAAATTTTTTCAAGATTTTGCGACCCTTAACGTGACTTGGAAGGATGAAAAACACACCCTTATGGACGGCACATACCCGTCTGGTTAGGCTTAGCACCCCCTCCTCCCCCAAGATTCAGTGTTTGTATAATCTATAACACCAAACAGCTAGTTGGACACGTGAATAACTATAAAGGCCATTTTGAAATGAACCAAAAGGTAGACTCTTGTTAAAAGCAAAGGCCGTCACCCCTTTTTCCCTTTATTTCCTTACATTACGCAGTGCTTTTTGAAAAAGTGGAACATTTCAAAGATTTTTTAAACATAAGTCAACCTTTTAACTTGAATTTGTGGACAGTGGATAAATCTAGTTCAGTTTAGTATCAAAAAACGCTTTTTTAAGGTTTTTAAAACTAGTTGGTGGGATATGTATCTTTCAGAAGCAATATGTATATGCAGCGTGATATAAAAAGCATTATAAAAAGTACAAAATAGTAAAAAATTTAGAAACCGTTTATCGTGCATGTCCTCCAAAACTGATTCTTATTTAACCAGGAATTCTCCGCTATGACACAGGTACTTTCGTAAGTTAACATCCTGATCTTCAACTCTATTTGTATTTTTGATGCGCATGCGCGTCTTTCGGAGTTAAATACCAAAATATTTTCAGATTTTGTCAATTTCTTATATCGTTTTTTTGCTGACCAGAGGCGCTCCCTGGTGCATGGGTCTCGGAGCTCCTCTACCCAGTGGTTCAAGACCGTAATGAAATTTGTTTCACTCAAGACCGCTTAAGCAATCATTGGTATTCAAAGGGTTAAGATCCATCGAACAAGTCTGGAAATGCAAATGAAGTAGGAAAACAAACTTAGGTTTTCAGCAAATTGAACAAATAAAAATTATTTTAGCAAATTTGGGCTAATTAAGCGGATTGTCGTTACAATTAATTGAACCTAATCGGAAATAATACCGGAAGGAAAATACCACAGAATATTCTTAAGCAATACTTAATTTTACAATAACTGTTATTAAATGGAAAAAAATTGGTCCAATGAAAAAAAAGAATTTGCCTTCATGTAACCGATCTGCGGTTTCCCTGAAAAGAAAACGTGACTTTCGCACAGGAACACATGTTCAAAATATTTGGTCTCATAAGGTATTTCAATGAACAAATATTTTAATGTGAATAAAACTTTCTAAAATCTTTCTTTAATAGTTCTTGCTGATTTTTTCTATTTTTAAATTCCTGTTCTTGGAGATATCACTTTATGTATGCCTTGCAAGAGAAGGAATTCAGTATGTTTAGTGTAGTAATTGTTTTATATATTTTTTGTTTTTGTGATATATTTGTTATAAAGAAAAAAACACTTTAGTTATTTTATCAGTGGTAGCGGGTAAAATCGCGAAATTTTTAACAACAAAAAATTGGCTACCTTTTTAAAAGATTTCCCGGAAGATAATTTTTTATGAAACATGGGATATGGGTACAAACCTTATCCTTCTTTAATAAAATGGGGTTTGGAGTACCCTTATTTCATGTAGGGTGATAAAAAGATTCCCCACCTTTTTTCAAAAAGTATAAATAGTAGCAGCTTGGCAAATAGATAACCTGGCATATTTTCACGATAGTGATTTTTCAGTACATTTTTTGAAAATAAATATCTCAGGATAAAGAAACGAATTTTAAATCTGTTTTTGAAAGCTGAGACAAAGGACTTTGAACTCAATCTTTCATGTTTTTGCAAACGTTAATGTGACTCGGGATGACGAACTATACCCGGGAGAGAGTTACCAGTATGACTCGTATATTGAGTACCGGTCTTTCCCCGGGTACAGGAAGTGAAAAAAGTGATTAAAATTAAAGTAATATGAAAATAATCAATTTAATTTCTGCTGTTCTCATTTTCCTAATAACGCGCTAGCCACGTAAATATTACGTACGGTGTAAACTAAAAAAACCTTAGAAAGAAAGATAAGGGTGTTGTAAAAATGTTTTCGGTTGTGAATGGATAAAACACTTACATAAGTGCCACCAGCAGATGATCCATTCTCTTATTGAAATTGAACTCCGAGAAATGGTAACTGACACTTTTTCAATGCGAAAGTGGAAAGACGGTTGGTATTCCATCTAATAAACTAGTGGATTTCTCCCATGTTTCGCCAAAAGGAAAAACCTACAAAATACCACATTTTGGCAGTCTCTTGCTTGCTATACTGTAGCCCAATAAATCTTTGCCAAAACAAATCTTCAATCTTTTGTATAACCACCATTCTTCAATCATTTTATAGACGGTGGTTTTACATTTGTGGCCAAAGTGGTGAAGAGGTTTAAAAACTGCATTGTTCGGCACCTTGATTGCTTTTGTTAATGAGAATTTCAAATCAAATTTTTATTTGATTCTCCGCACGTGTTTTAAAGAAGGTAGGATCCTCATTAAATTTTATCTAGCCAAATTTAACGACTCGCTAGAATGTGGTGACCTTTTTCGCAGAGGTCAAAGTTTTTAAGATTCATGAGAAGAAATTGCGGAGTTGATGATATTAAACGTCAGGACATTTGAAATACTTTTAACAATATTCTCATCGTCTTTCGGAGTTTGATTTTCCAACCCAGTTTGTTTCAATGAAGCTGTAAATGCACGTACAGAAAAGATCTTTACATTTTTCGTGTTCTTTTATCCTTTTATTTAGTTCATTAAGGTTTTCTCAAAAAAAAAATTATCTACTTTTTTTTTTTAAGTTAAAAGTTTAAATATCTTTTTTCAATGCAGATTTATGCCCAAAAGTTTAGAGGTAATTTTGAGTAAAACAAAGCAAAAAAAACCAGCAAAACATGGTGATGATAACCTCTAAACCTTTGATCATAAATCTCCATTGAAGAAAAATATTCAAGAAATGTTTTCTTTTTTGAAGTCGCAAAAGATTCCAATTTTATTCAATAGTTAAAAAGTTATAAGCTTTTTTAATTTTAAATCCATTTATTTTAAAAAAGACTTTAATTAATGTATATTATTTTACGACTGGGGAATTATCCTGTATAAATATTTTTATATTTTTTAAATCGGTTAATTTGACATATTTGACCATAAATAAAGGATATGATAAAAACTTATTTTGAAGGCTCCAAAGCTATCAAACTCCAAAGTATGACTTTTCATTCACAGTGTACTAGACATTCGGTATTTCGTTCCCGATTTCACATATATAAAGTAACTAATAATGAAAGCATATTTCGAAGGATCCAAAGCTATCATTCTCCAAAGTGTGACACCACGTACTAGACATTCGGTATTTGGTTCCCGATTTCACATATATGAAGTGATTAATATTTGAAGATAAAACAGTATTTAAAAATATGTTTGTCTACTTATGACATTATCATTTTTTAAGTTAGGCGCCACCAAATACGAGATATATAGTAGGATTGGATAAAAAGGAAAAACACAATAAATCTAAGGCTTGATTGAACTATAAGAAAGCAATCGGATAAAAAATGTTGGATAAAATTTCGGACAACAGTGACGAAAAAACTTTAATTTCAAATAAAAATGACACCAATAATAGTGTCTATAATGTTTTAAAGCAATAACAAAATTTGAGTGTTCAAACATTTTTCGTCGGACAAAATTTTCGTCACTTCCGGAAAATCTCGTCGCTTTTGTCCGACCTTTTTTTAATTTATTAATTTTCTAATTAAAACATGATTTTTATTGAAAGAACTACATAGGTGAATCTAGTTTGATGAGTGTGTGACTGATATCCAAAAAGCTAGCAGATGAAAACTTACTTATTATGAGATTTTTGGTATTTATTCATGATTTTGCAATCTCTTATACATATAAAGGAATGCGATGTCAATCTTACGCCCCTTTTATTTATCATCAAGTCTGCTCAAATCCCCCGTACGTGAACTTTTCACCGCAATCCCTCATCAAAACATAGAATTTTAATGAGCCGTTAATTATCAGACATTTCAGTAATTACCAGTGATACCCAATGGTTGGATGATTAAAATTCAATTAATTTCTAATGACGAAATCTGCATGAAAAAATGTGTCAATTACATAAGGATAGTTCTTGTATCCAAACATAAATCCCACGTGACAAGTCAATAAATCTCGCTAGTGGTTTCAGAATCATATAAATACCGCGTGTCTAATGTATTTCAGTCAGTTAAAATTTCGTAAAAACCAGAGAAAGGTGGTAAAAACTCCAAAAATCAATAAACTTTCTCAAGATGAATCTTATTGTGATTTCGCTATGCTTTGCATTTGCAGTTGTATCTGGTTTACCAACAGCGGAGGAAAAGTATCAACCAATCGCTTCACAGGAACATCCATCTGAACCAATCAAAAAAAAGAACACCAACACTCAACAACCAAAGAGCAACAAAGAAGAAGAAATGGTCGAGATACCAGAAGAAATGTACGACACATTGAAACCAATAAGCAAATTTTATTTGAAATTGATTCAAAAAGTCATCTCTAATAACACATCAAATACAAAGACAGTTCCAAAGAAACGCAAAAAGATCCAGAAAGCTTTCTTCAATTTTGCAGTGAAACCAATAGCTCAATATTATGCAAAATCATTAAAGAAATTGTACCCGTTGGGAAATGAAAAGAAAACAGGAACAAAGAAGAAACTTGCATTTATCCCTCCGGACGACCTATATGCAGAGTGTCTTTATTATTATGAAGTTTTACAATACGAATGCATGTTTTGTTTAGCAATGACAGGAATCCTTTGTTGTCCTTTGTAATAACTAGGAACCTGTCTCCCACTCTTTCATTGTTTTTTGAAGTTGATCTTAGTATGAGGAAAAGAGAGCTAGGGATAATCTTTTATTAATCGTCAAACTAAAAATCAAAAGTTTTGTTTACAAACTCAAACTTAAAGTCCAATCACATTATCTTTAGTTGAACCAATTAAAATAGAAGCACGGAATTTTGCTCTAGGTTGTCCCTGGTCCTTGTCCATCGTGTTAGACGGTAAGTTGGGACAGGATTCCTGGTTTACTGCATACGAAAAAATCTTGTTGGAAAATATTATATTACTTACTAGTATTTTTAAATATCTTGACGATTCAGGCTGGCCCTGAGTCTTAGATTTCTTTGTATATATTTTTGTAGATATCTTGCATACGAAACACATATAAAAAATACAGATGACAAGCTTACTCTCGTTATCTTCGCATTTCCTTCAGTGTCGGTATAGAAAGTGCTAGACTTTCCCAAGGCAAAACGAAACTTGCCGAACGGAAACTACTTATCTTACTTCTCCGCGTGAGGAGACTCAGGTACAGGGTAGCGGCCGAAAAGGTAAATTTCATTCATTTATATATAGAATTTTTTTCAGCTGCCCAAACTTTTGATATAGAACTAATTTGAAAATCAGACACGTTTAAGATACAGCTTGAAAGGAGCTTCCAAATGAGCACAAACTTGACATATTTTTCTTTTATCACTGATGGAGATATAAAGCCTTTTATACCTTGAGAAATATTGATTGGTTTGTCGCTTGAGTAGAGAATTTGACCCTTTTTGTGCCAAAAATTTACAAGATTTTTCAAATCTTTTGAGTCTATTTCTTGACCGAGAATCGCTCACTAGTGATTGGATCGCGGTGCTCTTAGGTCTCTTCCAAGGGGTCCAGAACCGTAAAGTTTTTTTAAAAACCCGTGTTGAGATAACTCAACATTAGTGACTTTCATAAGATTCGTGATCTTGTTGTATAGACATATGTAGGGACAAATAAATTCAAACTCGAAAAAGATTCAGTTAGTTAATTGCTTTGAGTATATAAATCTTTTGTTTTATGAAAAGATCAATAAAGATATTGCAAATGTTTTTTTCGAGTTTGTTGACAATGGCTATAATTTTTTCGAGGGGAAATATATAGTATTCTATGACTGTAATATCCTTTTCTTAACTGTCGATTTGTTGACGAATATCTATTCGTGCAAAATATGTGACGTTCCACGAGAAAACGGGGCATGGTCGTTTTTACCGCGATCATACTCCACCCATTTGCAAAATCATGAACAAACGTCTGTGGAGGAGGTCATTTTTATTCAAGCGACAAACAATTTGCGTGCACGCAAAATGCACTCCTCCACAGACGTTTTTCATGACTTTCAGAGGCAAACAAGTGAATCATGAAAGTTAAAAAACCCCCTTTTCCCGTAGACCGTCACATATATGTTTTCGCTATGAAAGTGGCTAATCAGCAGTTAAAGGGTTAAGGATATTGATAATCAATCATGATTACATGCCTTTCTATCTTCTTGAATACATTAGCGAGGTTAAGCAAACCAAAATCTAAGACGTACCGCCCGCAAAATTAGACACTGACCGATTGCCCGGTTAGAAATTTGTAAAGCATTACAATTTCCAAACCATCTGAGCAACGTTTACGTCGTAGATTTTGGTTTGCTTAACCTCACTATTAACTCGAAGCACTTGATTACGAATATGGAACATCACTGTCTTGTAAATTGTACGCAGAGTTTGACGGGTTGCAAAATCTCATGAAGAGAATGAAAGATAATCTAACCGTCGATGTTTATTACGTAATTAGATATTGTTTTTTTCAACGAATTTCCACTATCTCTCTGTAATTTTGCAACCCATCAAAATACGCAGATGAACACTTTGTCATTAAAACTAGCCCAATCACGGTTTTTGCCTCATTTTGAAGGCTTCACTATAATGGCAGGGACAATTGCAATAGACACTTTTCAACATCTTTTTAAAATTTACGTGTTCATAGCAGACACACACACAATCAATGAGAAAAAAAGAGCAACAGATTTTGTTTAACTTATGTAAGTTTTTATTCTACACATTTCTTTACCTTATTCGTTCTAATTTTTCTATTTTTTCGAGCTTATTGATTTTCGCCTAATCGCAATTTAGCCTTTCTTCGTGCCCATCAATTTTGCGCAGGTTTAATTTTCTCAAGATCAGAAAAAAGAAAATTGCAAAAAATAGAAAAATAAGCAACAAAAGGCAATCATAACAAATTTGAAACCCTTTTTTTGTACAATCATGTTTATTTCGACAAGAAAATATTTTCCCATGTATTAATTTTTGGGTATAACGTTTACCGGCTTAATTTCCATAATAATTTTTGCGTGTGAATTGAATTGTTCCTTTATGCGAGAATGCGTGAAAATTAGCACACGCGAAAATTAGTACGAATAAGGTAGTTACAATTAAGGATTTTTATATTTCTGTAATGCAATTCATCAATCTCAAATCTCGATTGAAATAGTACAAAGGCGCCAAGTAGGTCACCTTGCTTTCCAGTCATTACTACGTGAATAAAATTGTCTGCCAAATTAAAAGTGTATCACGACCAGTTTAATCAAGTCTAATGGAATGTGTCCAACAATATTTGAAGCACAGTCATCAAACACGTGAGCAGTGTAGTGCCCACTCAATATGGCGACCGTTATGTTTACGTAATGATTTTGTTACTTATTGCTCAATTTTGATTGTGAATTAATATGTCTCATCCAACAGCCAGAAATGTCTTTCAGTGTCGAACAAGATAAATGTCAATTATAATAAATTTTTCTTTGAATGATAACCAGTGTGTAAGTGTTAGCAGCAGGCACAGACATACTGTGTAGAAAAGCAAGCAAAGGTTTTGGCCATTTTTAGAAATAGCACGAAATAGAAGTTCAGCCGTTTCCGAGAGCGGTTAAGGCGTTTGTCGCGTATACCTGAGTCCGGAGGTCTCTTGCAAGGCTTTCAGTAGTGAAATTTGCAAATAACTGATTAGTCTACATAGCCAACATGTCAGTCTTGTATGGTAACTTAGCGTATTTATTGATGGTCATCAATGACAAGTCATGAATAAATGAAAATCTTCGAAATCAAAAATCAAAGTCAAAGTCATTTAAATTATTGGTAATGAAATTTGCAAATAACTCTTTAGTCTGCATAACCATGTCAGTCTTGCATGGTACCTTGACGTGTCTCTTGATTGTCAGTAAAAATAGGTCCATGAATAAATGAAGAGGTCTTGTGAATCAAAAATCAAAATAAAAGACAACATTTAAATCATCCAGGCTGAAAGAATACATGTTAGTAAACTTTAAATTTAGTCGATAAAATTTAGTGACAGAAATGCCCAACTAGAAGTTGCGTCAATGATATATTGATTTCACCCACCAATATTTTTTACAGACTGTACAATACATACCGTGAATATAAGACTAAAGGATCGGTTTTTGAAACAATTGATGATTTAATGGATGTACAGAGGCGGGTTAATTTAATCGTGATTTATGTTTAATCAATGTCAACTTTCAAATCAATTTTATGTAACAGGGACAAACGATTTAGAAATATTTACAACAAGATTGACAATGCTGTCGAACCATATACTCCCACGTTTACCGTATCTCATCTTCATAATAATTCAACATTCAGTTCCCTAGGCACATGTCTTGACACTTTCAAATAAATTTTATGTAACAGGGACCAACGATTTAGAAATATTTACAACAAGATTGATGATGCTGTCGAACCATATGCTCCCACGTTTACCGTATCTCATCTTCATAATAATTCAACATTCAGTTCCCTAGGCACATGTCTTGACACTTTCAAATAAATTTTATGTAACAGGGACCAACGATTTAGAAATATTTACAACAAGATTGATGATGCTGTCGAACCATATGCTCCCACGTTTACCGTATCTCATCTTCATGATATTAATTCAACATTCAGTTCACTAGGCACATGTCTTGACATTTCCTAACAATTATCTTAATACAAGTCTATTTCAAAAGAGGGTGTATATCGATTGCGATTCCGTAGTTCCTGAAGGGTCTCGCACTGACAAAATTTATGTTATGGCCCCGTTTATCAAAGTTTGTTCTTTAACTACAGAACTACCAGTGTGAACTATTAAGAGGGTTTGCAGTCCTAAACCCCAACTCCGTGATGATCCATGAAAGGCCTCTGGTCAATAAAGGCAAAAGACCCTCGAAATCTTGAAATTTCCAGGCAACAAATTGGTTAAAAAAGGTAGATCGGAGACGTTCTTTAAACTTTTTTGCGTATAAGGTTTCGAAATTCAGTCAAAACTTTAAAAGTTAGACAAGAGCTATAGAAACATTGGTGTCGTGCATCTGTCTAGGTCATAAAAATTGGTGGAAGAAGGTACGTTTCGTGCCAACAAAGTGAACAAAGTAAGACTTAACTTCAAATAACTCCCATTTCAAATCTCTATGGCCAATCTAAATCAATTTCGAAAGTTTCAAAATTGCTTTTCTTGCATATGATTGAATCAAATTATTGTTAATTATAACATTATTTCAATTTCATTTTAGGTTAAAAAATGATAGTAAATATCGAAATAATTTCACCACAATTATCTTGTGTGCTCAATTGTTTTCCTTAGTTTTAGATCAAAATTGATGGATAAGGTGAAGACGCTGAAGATAAGGTGAATCTGCAATTCCCTGCAATTCCTTCTTGATTGATAAGAATTAAACATTTTTATTATTGATGAACTTGTCTATTGAAAAGTACTTTTAAATTGAATAGGGTTAATGGATAAGTGTAACACTTTACCGTCATTTTAGGGTGCGCCGTAACACCCACGAGACTGGTAAATATTGCTAAGTTACCAATACATCATAATATGATGATATGGTAGTCCAATCAATCGAATTAAATTTGTTGCAACAACCCAGGACGCTGCTCGTATATGCGGTATATTTCGTGTAATTAATACAAATCATTGGTTGTTGAATGCCAAATTTTTTACTGTTTCTCATTTCATGAATTGTTATATTCAGTTTACATGAAAAACAATAAAGAAGACATAATGACAATATTTAGCGGTTCATTAAATTGAGCAATTATTATTATAATCATCTATAAATAATTTATCAAACGGGCGATATTAAAAATGATCATTAAAAATCCTCTCCAATAGACAACAGGAAGAGTTTAGCATTTTTGTTTAGGTCATAAAACATATTGGCACCGTATTTTCTTTCTGAGCTTTTGAGCTCGAAGAAAAATGCAAATTTTGGAAGATGATGATAAAAAGTACTCATCCGACAAATTTTATAAAAACGTCGGGAAACGAAGAAAAAGGAAAATTGGCGTTTTGCCTAACCCAAGAGGTGGACAGACAAATTATACCTTTTTAAAATCCTCAGAATCTCCCCTGTATTAAATGGTCGGTCTTAGGGAAAAAAGTTTGGTGAATCTCTTGTTACCAGGCCTTATATGAGTGTTCAAAAGCTGTCAATGGTCCCCTTTTGAAAGTCAAATTTTGAAGATTTTAATTGACTTTTTTGATTGATCCAGTCGATAGAGCATCAAAGGTAAAAAATAGGGCCATAAAATTTAGACCACTCCAGGCTACAATATGAACGGACCAGATATGGCCATTTTACCAATTTTCTGCCGATTTCAGAATTTTGAATTGATATTATCAGAGCTTAAAATTTTTCAATTTATCAGTAAGTTAATTTCACTAAAAACGTTCAAATAAGGTTTCGGTAATCCGTTGCTTGAGTTATTTCACTTAAAATATTGAAAAAAAAAATGAAAACTTGAACCAACACTTTTCTTACACTTTGTCCATAATTACAACACCTGTCACAACGTCATCTTAAAACTCGTAAATTCATATTGTTTCTAAATCACAGGTCAATTTTTGAAATTTTGACACTAAAAGCATTTTCTTGCCCTAAAATTCGATTGAGATAAATTTTGGCATGTTGAAAAATTGAACATTACTTACTCTCTTGAACATTCAATTTCAATATCAATTTGTGTCTCCCTACATGCTTTTGATAATTGGAAGTGTTAAAAACTGAAAAAATCCGTCTCAAATGAAAGATGTAGTTAAACGACCTTTCCTTCCTTCCTTTTTTCATATTCAGTTCCCCATTTAAGGTGTTTCGGTGCGATTAATATGAAATTAGTTACCATAATGCGTAAAGGTTTACGCCAAGAAATATATAAATCACACCTGCCCCAGTTTTTGTTCAGCTACACCCCTCGCACTGAAATTGGGAACTAGATATGAAAAATTGACCAACAATGAACTCAACAATAAACTTCATGCCAATCTGCAGTTCTTCAACATATTTATAATCATTATATAAAAATTTTAGTCAAATTTTTCTTGATCTGACTTCTATTGCTTCAATTTGTTTTCTTCAAAAGTATTGTTTTGTGTTTTTCTTTGGACAAAATATTATAATAAACAATTACCTTGCGTGCATAAACAGGAAAAGGATAATGCTGTTGCCTGACAAGACTAAAGCCAGAACCATCTCTTTATTTTCTTTGTATTTTTGGAAAAATGCAATTGGAAACATCACACAAAGTGACACAGTGCCAATAAATGATGCATACACGATACTCATGGCATCATTGAGATGTCCTGGCAGTTTTCGACATCGAAAAGCTTGAATAAAACACACCATTTGAAGAAGTAGCATTAAACCACAAATGTTATGTTGTCATATCCATTGTTGCAACATAAGAATTTCGTTGATTTTTGAATTTCGAAGCGTAAAGCTACACCAGGGTATTGGTTACTCCAAATAGCATTCACCAAAAGAAATGCAGACAGTAAATACATTATGATGATAAAGAATTGCATTAAAGTTGTTTTCAACACTTCAGTCTTTGTTGATTTGATTTTTGATGAGAATTCTTTCACCAATTTGCTTGATTTTATGTATATAATGGAAATGTTCAAATCATTGAGTAGGGCAATAGACAATGCTCTGGCCATACATATTTCTGGTGTTGGAGTTATGAAGTATAATCCAGCAGTATTGCAAAAGAACAGCAACGTAGAAGTGAGTTAGACCAAGGAATTTTTGAAATCTGATGTCTTGACAATGGATATTTCACGATATTTTTTAAACAGCTATAGTGAACAAAATAAAACTCAACCAACATACCAAGGGTGATGATTCCTGACATGTCACCAGGTTTATGGTGAACTGGCAGAAATAGATGAATGCATTTGGTTCTTTGTGGATTAGAAACAAAATAGCCCATACAAGACTGGCAACGATCATCTTCATATGAAGGCTTGATCTAATTTGATTCGCAAGGTTGCAATGATCAACCAATCTTTTGGTCCCATAAGATCGTTTCCTTTGGTATTTTGCCGAAAACGTCTTCGTAACCGGATGGACATTTAGGATGATAAAAATTGCTTCTGATATTTTTGGGTATTGAATGGAAAAACTTTAATCTTATAATATATTCAAACCTTTTGTTATTAGTAGCTATTTAATCTGACCACAAGTTATGTTTATAAACATCACTCAAGCGCTTTCATTCGAGCACTTCGTGATATCAAAAGTGCTGAAAATGCTACGGTATTGTTCTCAATAGTAGGGAAAATGGTGCTATTTTGGAAAAACTGTAACAAAGTGTGAGAAATCTCTCTACTCTCTAGAGCAGTCCTTTAGATAGCTGAAAAATAATGCTTTCCATTTGAAAGACAGATTTAGCAGAATCCTTCAGTATGGGCTTAAAGCAAATATGCACTTGTTTGTCAAAGCTGTAATCTACCCCGACTACAATAGAAATAAAATTCTTTGTTCTATAGGAGTCATTTTATGCTTGTTCAATGTTTTGCTTCAATCTCAATCATCCATCGTCAAAATGTTGAGACAAACGTCATTCATGTTACTTAACATTTTCACCAGGCTATTAAATTTGCTCTAAATTGATCACCCATTTTTGAATGGAAACTATGACATCTTTCCCTCTTTGTTTCATATTTTTTGTTGAATTAACAAGTGAGTTATGTTTACTAATTGGAATAGTTTCTTCAAGGCGCGTCATATTCAAAAAACATTTGCATCATATCGTCAGGTATGTGTGTGAGCAATGATTGTACTTCTTTCAGCTTTGATATCATGATAACATAGTTTCTTATATCCCATACTCCTTTTTGGTTTATCTCTTCGAAAACTATCAATTGGTTGACCGCAAACTCGGCATCCGATGACGTCGTTGACTAGTGATACTAAATTTATGACATCATAACAAACGTCAACTGGTTTGTAAATTAATCTACGCAAGTCCCTCATTAAAAGCTTTAGATAATACTAAATCCATGGCATATGCAAATTTTGTAAGCTCATTTTGAGTATAACTATCCCCACAGATACTGCTATATTCCGATCATTTTGAATATCAGGGAATTTAAATTACAAATTCAATAGAGTATAATAGTAGATGCCATCAGTTTTGCTATTTTCTGCTACATGAATCTTTGAATATCAACGATTGAACTCCATTAGATTTTAATGGAACAAAATACGTTTCTCCTTATAAAACAGTGGAATAGTTGTTCAGTACTTAAGGCGTCGGACTCCGTCATCCGATGGTTGTGATTTTGAGCCGGCCACTGGAATATCTGGTGGTGAAGTGACCTCTGACTGTCAATGTTTCAGGTCATCAGTGATTAGAAGAAGGAATTCTTTAAACATTGAAGTTTTTGTTTTTTGCTATACTTTTGGTCACAACTTTGGATGCTGATATCTCAAAATTAGTACAGAATTTGAATATACTCGTTGAAATGACTTTCTTTGCAGTTTTTGGGAGCTTTTAAATGATATCGGTCGTTTTCTCCTAAACCACTTTTGAAACTCGTCATTTTTAGACCCTTGTCAAAACCCTATATTGTTTATATTCAATTGGTCCCAGTATCTGAAAATACCGCTAAGAATGCGTCTGACGCACGTTTTCCAGTTTCAAAACGAATCACCTAAGAGTATGTAATCACAATTCTGAGGAAAGTGCGTTAATTAAACCTGTTGTTAGCTCCGAGAGTAGAAAAACTGCCGATACGTTACGACATTATGTTACATTACATTTTTCGGACTATCTGTGAATGGGTTTGCAAGTGGAGTGTTGTCTTTTAATATTACTTGAAGCTTTATTAATCAACTAGATACAAGATACTTTTGAAAAAGCGCAGCCAGGAGGAAAACATGGACTTTAGCAAAGAAAATAACATTTTTTGTCTAATCTCTCTCTTTCACACATTAATGAATCTATACATATTCTAGGTAGGTTAACATATATGTTCTTATAAAGTCGCACCTTTTTGTTGATTAAAATTTTCTACAAAACCACTTGTATCACATTGTCAAATCTGATAAAAAGACAAAAAGAATTCGATAAAATCGACTGCTTGTGTGCACCTAATCGTACACAAATACGAGCCAGAGGCTTTAGGGCTTTCATGCGATTGGGTTAATTTAGCACCACTCCCTACTGCTTTTTTCATAGACGCTAGGGTTCGTAAAAAGGGGTAAAAACTTACCCTTCTCGTCATTAAATTCTAGATAGGATATCGATATCACTGTTTCTTCATGTTTGGTCTCTAAAAAATAAGAAAAAAAAACTTAAACAGTCCTATCTATGACGATGTCGGCACTTGTTTGATAGAAAATACTGTCGTTTAGGGTAAATCAGCTCAATTATCAAATGAGTTACAGTATAACTATTGATCTAAAACTTTTGAGTAAATGAGTAAACCATCTTATAACTGTATTTCTTACGGCGATTTATTTTTTCCTACGGCGATACGGCGATTCAAGATGGTGGCGTAAGGCGCGTTTACGAACTGGAGAGAGAAAACTACATAACAAACAACACCCAAAAGCTTAGAAACACGTATACTCAACTCGATATCACTTTTTCACCTTATTATACAAATTAACACAGCTACCATGGTTCCCCAAAGGAAACACTGCCAAAAAAGAACATCAAAAACAGAAGTCAATCCAACCACAAAACACATATCAACAAGTTTCAACCACACCAATCTCCGACGATCAGTCGACACCCCTGTCACCACCTGTTGTTAACATTAAACATGTAAAGTGTTGAAATTAATATTGACTCTCTATTTAGAGATGATAGCTCGTAAAATTTGTCAAATCCCCCAGCCACGAAGTATCTGAACTGACATCTACTGTGAACCTCACTCTTGACAAGTCAAAACAGTACTCTCAAAGGTCATGCATTATAACAAACGGTATGCTACTAAAAGGACACACCGAAGATTCGCCTATACAAAAAATGGTAGAACCTGAATAATGACATCAAGAAAAACGTTTTCCGAGCCACGGTAGAATCCATTCTTATCTATGGCGCCTCAACCTATACTATGACCAAAAATCTAGAAAAAGCA
>JAUBWS010061989.1:0-15338 GCA_032270445.1 Darlingtonia californica | reverse complement strand
AGGCTAAATTCATAAAATATGATAAAACAACAAAAAACAGATGTTTTCATATTACGTCAAACGTTCGAACCCCCGTCTTCGAATGTTTACAATTTTTAATGACACCATTGCATTGAAGCATTCTGCGCGATGTGCAGAATTTACTTTTGCGATTTAAAGCCGAAATCTCAAAATTAAGATCAAAATACAGTCAAGTTTAACCAATCGCAAAATCAAATACTGTTTAATTAAAGATTTTTGTCGATCGCAAAACTTAACTCCGCATTTTGTAAAGTGAATTCAAAGGAGAGCCATTAAATAACATACTTGATATTATAATTGATGAGAAAATGCTTAGTATATAGTAGTAGTTCATGTATTATGTATTTTATAGCATGATAGTCCATGTTTGTCATAAAAATCCTTTGTAACTCGTAAATTATCGCATCTTTTTTTCCGGATTTACCCCTAAGAAATGTTCAAATACTGAAATTGCAAAGATTAATTCCGCATTTTTTTCGAGGCCTCATTAGAAAAATTAAATTCCGCAATAATTCCAAAAGTTGATTATAGTTATGGAAAAAAGCAACTATGTAATTTCAAAAAGCATTTGTTAAGTTCGTTGGTAATTTTAAAACGGACACAGTTTCACTGAGCACATTGGACAAAACGTTGTTAGATGAAAACGGATTCAAAAGGATTTGGGACAGTGAATAAGAACTCGTTTATTGTTCAAATAGTTGACGATTAATGAGTTAATTCAAATTTCGTCATATTTTTTTACAACTTTATAACATACTAAAGCTTTGGATAAAGGTTTAATCAATATCCAGGGCGATTGATAGCATTCACTAACAAAGCATTTTCAATTTATAACATACCACAAAAAATGAAGCAAGTGTTCCAATCCATGCACAGCCTTCTCCTTTTTGTAAACAATAAACATTCGATCCGCCCACCTTTCTGTCAAGAAATGCATTAGGGTAAACCTGAATGTGAAAATCAAAAAAATTACAATATTTCAATATTTCTTTGTAGGTCTTGGTTTTATATGGGAATAAACAAAACGGATGTAAGGATAATTGACACCATTAAACTTAGCCGTTTACATGAGAATTTATATTTTAAAAGCCACGACTCAAAACTACCCGAAATGAACTCATTTCGGTCAAAAAGACAGAAATGAAATTTCATTTCGGTGTCAAAGGAAATCCCTCAATTGGTTACGATTAATGCCATTGTTAAAAAAACTAATTTCGCCCGAAATGAAATTCTCATGTGAACGGCCTTTTAAAGAAAGCGTCAATCTAACCGTGCTAAGTTCTACATTAGACCATCATCTCCAATTCAAGACAATTTACTCTGTCTGGTATGAAGAAAGAATCTTGTCTTATAGGAAACATAAAAAAAACGGAACAAATATTTTACCTTGTCAGTATCTACTTCTTGTTGACATTCTGGACATTTGAATGTTGCACCACTGTTAAACATAAAATGTTAGACTTTATATATCTATATCAAGTATTTTTCCAAATATTAATTTTGAATTTTTTCATGATGTTTTCTCCAAAATGCTGTTTTCTTTTCATTCTTAATCAAAAGTTAAACTGAAATTTACAAAAAAGTTTTATCACATTATCCCATGAAGCCCTTAATATCTGAAACATCATATATTATCAAGCTAGCAGATGAAAATTAAAACAAATAAATCAAACTCTCACCCTATATTTTTTTGTCCAATTAGCTTCTCGATACATCCATGACAAAATACATGAGAACATGGAGTCCCCGTGGCTTCTTTTAATAACAAAAGACAGCATTCCAAATCTTTGTCCTCGTCTACAGTCTTTAATTCATAACCACCTTCAAATTTGCTGTTGTCATTGTTGGAGCAATCCATCCAAACTTAAGTTTTGTAATTATTTTTTAAACCTTAAAAATTTATCTTGAATTTTTAAAAATAAAAAAGTGAGATATTTGGACAATATAAGAAAAACATCCCGTATATCTGGGACGAGCATGGAATAAAACTTTTAGGGGGAAAGAATTGAATTTTGACTTTTCAGAATAAAATACTATGGCTCATATAAATGATAAATGTCTTATCGTTATTATACCCGGGCAGGGGGAGGGGGGGGGGGGGGGAGGGTTTGTGCGTGGTCGAAAATTTATCTTGTTAACTCAAAAAATACTACTGCTATGAATTGAGACTTTGCACCAATTAACAAAAACTTGTTAGAAACAATTTCTGGCAATTATCTTAATTACGTTATCAGTTATACAAAACTAGGTCACGCAAGGTGTCAACTAAAAGCTTTTCCAAAAAAATTGGTCAGAACTTTAATTGTTAATAGCAGGAAATTGTTAATTCATTACAATAATGTCGAATGTAAAGAAATTATGATGACATTAATATTTTTAAATGGTGGCGGGGACACTTTTAGTCGGTTTTGGCGCCAGGTAATGCCTCAAGACTTTTATTTTGATGACATCCTTACGAAAAGGTCTTTTTTTTGAATTTCACATAATCAAAACAGAAATGAAACATCTCCATTCGTTCAGAAAATATAGCACTGTAAAGGAAGGTACTATATTACAAAAGATCGAGATTTGAATGCTATTCTATTTTTCCGAGGCATTTCAACACCCTCCATCGTGGTTCGCCCAAATACACTAAAACACAATAACATGTAACATACTCTACTGAACGGGTAAGTCATGAGAGTGAAATTTATAAAAATTGATATAGCAGTAAATGAAGAGAAAGCAGAAGCATAGCGAAGACTCAACGACTTTTTTTTCTGCAGCTAGGTATTTTTTTTCCAATTAGCTAATGCTCACTTGGATTTTGTTCGTTATCTGGATAGATTCGTTTTTCATGTTTTTGGTTCAAGTGATGTCCTGCATTTTTCAAGACTTCTGTCTGCTGGTGCATTGCTACGTGATATTCTCTGACAGAATCTTATACTAAAAACCTGGACAGTTGTTAACTTTTTCTTCTTTATTTTTTTTTATTTTTTTTACTGGGATTTTACACGGAGGCTGTCCCGGAACGCCATATACTTCATAGATTAGAATAAAGTTAACAAAGTAAATAATGAATAAATAAGTAATTAAAGAGATAGATAACAAAATATACAGTACAAAATAATGTTCATGTTTATAGATTATTTTTTTATTGTTTTGTTTTTAAGACATGTAGAATGCTCAAGCCCGCCGCCGTCCAACCTCGGCCATTGTTTTGTCAACAATGTCGATTTGTCAAAGAAACATAGAGCCTCTCAACATCGTAAGCATCGACCGTATGAGTTGTTAATTGCAATATTTTGATCGCCATTTTAATTCAAAATCTTCATCATGATTACAACTTTAATGCTGAATTTTGGACTGACAATTTGGACATCAACGTCAATTTTGTTACTGTGTAAAAAAGATGTGTGTACCTTTCAAACAGTATTAAAACTCAAATATTTAACCGTTTAGTTATTTTATAAAATACTTTTTCACAATACCTTTCCTAATACACCCTGTATTGAATCAACATTTCCAAAAATATGAAATTTAAAATATATCATATCAGATATGGTGTATCCTTGATACCATCTCTATCTATTCAATCAAAATTTACAAAAGATACGAAATTCAAAATATACCATAATAAACTATGATGGTTTCTTAAATCAATATCTACCAAAATACAAAATTTACAACATACCTCGAGATATCTAAGAGATGATGCATCCTTAGAACCAATCTTTCTCTCTATTCAATCAACACAAAATTTAAAATTAAAAAAAAAAACATATAAAATATGCTGCATTCTTGATAAAAATCTCTCTCTATTCAATCAAAATTTACAAAATTGAAAAAGGTCTTCATTGAGGTTAAGTTAAATTTTTTGAGAAAACCTCGAAGAATGCAATTATTATTTCAAAATTTTGTTTTATGTCAATCTAAAATTGATTTGCCATAAATTTAAAGTAATGTGAATAACAATTGCGTTTGTAAAACTTGCGCTGACTTTAAATCGAAAAATGAGCACGGTCTTCGATCTTTGGGAGATAGCTAGGAGGTTCCAAGAAGGAAGGAGTCCCGGTAAAGTGAAGGTGTTCAAGTTGAAAATTTAACAAAGTTATATATAAAAGGTTTGTATATCAATTAATTGACTTAGAAATGTGTTTTTCATCGATCTAATTTTATGTTGGATAGTGTTACTATCAATAACTAACTTGTAGAATGTTTTTACTAACAACGAGAATGTTGATAGCATCATTGATTTGCAAAAAATAGTACCGTCGAAACTTTTAGGAAATGATAAGTCACCAAAGTGCGAAGCTACTTTTTTATTTATTATTTATAATACCCAGGATAGTAGATTATGATGTGTCAACGATGTATTCCGAAGCTGTCGTATTGCCAGTGAACTATTTATTCTTTCGAAATCTTACTGCAAAGGTATCTTCTTAAATAGCCTTGCAGTTTTAACCCTGTTGTTTAAGATTTTAGCGTTATTGCATGGCGGGGTAAGATTTGCATAAAATCCACAATCTTATCCAAATAAGATGAAACTCGATGAAAATGTAGAATAGTATTTGAAGTTTCAAAATATAAAAGTTTTTTGGAAATGTATCGCCATTTGGCTGACGTCAGCACTTTTTCCAGGTCATGTGACGTCATATTATCAAACACTTCTGAAATTTTGTGGAGATGTTTAATAATTACTAATTTTAACTATAACGGGGAAAGCTTCAAACCGATTGCATGAGCCAATCAAAAGTTATTCATTTTTTGGATATTTGACCATGGGTTAAAAAACATTTCCCTACCCCATGCTGACAATGACACCATAACTTTTGAACGATGCACTTACATATACAAAATGAAGATGGGCTAAAGAACCGCACAAAACAAAATCAACAAATTTACATTTTTAATAAGCAAACTATAACAAAATCATCATCATAAAATTCATTAGAGGGTTTGCAGGACCAGCCATTATAGGTTTTTGAAAATTGTAAATAATAGTTATTACCATGAAATGGAGCAGATTTGTTTGCATCAAAGGTATGTAGAACAAAACCTTGACTGTTAACACTCTGAAAATTCTTTAGTGTTTCTGTTTCTATGACCAATTGATCAAGACGCTGAGTTAGCATATAATGATGGTTTTCTCTGTAATAAACACTGTTTGATTTGGATACGTTTTCTTGTTCTTCTTTGCTATTTGAAGACCAATAGATTTCTTTTCTTTTCTCATTCTTCAATTTGATAAACATTGCATTATCGAATGGGTACAATTTATTTTCTATCATCATATGGAAGATCTTTTTATACCAATCTGTGTAATTTTCTTCCATGATAACATTTTTACTTTTTTTAATCCACCTCTCGACTCCTTTCGAAAAGAGTGCGTTCAATTGAAAAGTTAAAAATTGCCCTTTTATTTCTTCGATTTCATTTTGAAAACCAGCATGGGCAGTTTTGAGCTGATTATTTTCTTTTTGCATTTCTTCATTTGCTGACTTCAAATCTTGAATTTGTGATTGAGATTGTGAAAGCTGAACACACATGAACGCCATATGTCGGTTTGTCAATTCATTGTTGTGTTGATCAAGGTCTTTTCTTAAAATCTTGAAAACAACAAGTTTAAAAACATTAAAAATTGGAAGTAAAAGACTTGAATTTGACTTCACCAGTCACCAGTTAAAAAGGAAGTACAAAACTAAGTAAAACAAATTTCAAACAAAGTGAAATTTGGCGAAGTAATTATAGAGATAACTTTCATACGAAAATATAAAAATTCCAATAATTAATAATTCACTATGACGGCCCAAAGTCGTGCGCTCCTTAATGTTGAAAATGATTTATTTTTCAATGGTTACATTAATGGTAATTTTTGAGACTTTTTTTTTACTCTAATAACACTTTTTTCTAATGAGAATAGTTGTCTCGAACTTCAGGTTAACCCATTAATATTAATCCAAATAATTTTTACAGTTACGCAGCCGTGCCTAAGAGCTCAACGACCAATGCAATAAACTATGTTCCAAAATAGTTTGGTCTAATAGCGGTTTAACAGTTTTATTTTTTCCAATCACAATTTCCATAAAAAGGACTATCATTTTTGAAATGGCTATATTAATGATGTAGTTAAGAAAATTCTGCCAATGTTTTTGTAAAATTCTGTTCTAGAGCACGAATTAAGCGAAAAGAATGTAAAATTTGAAAGAGAACGGGTAATCTTTCAATACACGGCAGCTATTTCAAAAGACCAGTAGGATCCAGTAGATTATAATATGGTACTGTTCAAATTGTACCATCATGCTGGTTTGAAGCCTGAATGTGTTATGTTATTTGATTTTTTCCCAACATAGTTTCTTTAGTTTTAAGTGAACTGCTATCAATGAGGGTTCAACCTTTCTGACAAACAACTCATGAAAAACTAAACATTATTGTAAATATCACTAATGAAAGAAATTTTTCTAATGTAACATTCTTATATTCTTACATTCATTAGCATTATAGACATACATGCGAATTAGAAATCAGGCTTTTCGTGGTCGAAAATTAATAAGCGAGGGTCCTAAGTAAGTCAGAAGTGGTTGGGATAATCTGAAATTTTACAAAAAGGTTAGAATTTTCTTACTTACGATAACGCGTAACAATTACCTTATCTTGACAACCAAACTTTGCATATAAGCAACAACAAAATGACAAATAAAAACATACAATCTTCGTCACATGTTTCTCGATCTTTATTTAAAAATAATGATAAGTAATGCACACCACGTTTTACATAATTGAAGAAATGGGATATATTAAAGCATATTTAAAGGAAGGAAGGGAACAATTAACAAGAATTGGGTAAGGGACGTTTCGTTGAGTAGAATACTCTCCACCTCATCCAAACTAGGCAGGGTATTAGAAGGTAGTGTATTTTTTTTAAAGATTCTTATGTTAGGAATATTGGAAATTTGTTGGATCTGTAACATCCCGGATGAGGGGATTCGCCGTTTGATCAATGATTTATATTCACTAGTTTAAGTCATTTTCCCAATGCTTTTTAAAATATTCTTCGTCCAACAATAATTTCGCTTACCAAGGTCTGTTCAGTGAAGTTATTATCAATTCAGGACTACCAACGAATGTAACACGTTAGTGTATTGTTGAGAACTATTTTTACCCGTAACCCTTCATCTTGGAACTCTCTTTAGTAACGGTAGTAATAATCATTTTGATGGACTTTCTGCTTATTTCTAGCAATACAAATATGCATAAAATTTTTGTATTGGTCGGTGCGCTCATAAAGGATGTGTATTTTTTTTGCCAAAAAATTAAACATCAAAGATCATGAATCAGATTGCGGATGACGGATGGTTAAATACGAACATTGTCACGCTGATTTGAAAGTTGTATTGTATATTCGTAGTAGTATATAGCTTTATTTATGTTTCAAATTTATCGACAACCAGTTAAAAGTTAGTATCCTTTTCTACGAATGTTGTTCAGTCCAGAAAAAGGTACAAGTAACACAAGAAAAAAATCAACAAATCGTGAAAAAACTAAGCAATACAAAATTAGATACTTACTGTGACAACAAAAGACATGAATTGAACTTAAACTGGCAGCGCTAACTAACTTACTTTTTTACAAACCGTTATTATTATTCTAGGATCATTATGCATCTTGTGAAAGGATTCAAACTTCTTGCCCACAAAATGATTGCGATGTAATTGTTCCAAAGATAGAGCAGGATTTTTTTTATTGCAGTAACGTATGGGAAATTTCTTTATTTAAGAAAAACAGTCATTATACAAGTTGATACTTCGTTATCAATTTTGCTAAACTCAGTAACGGCCCGGATAAGGGGACTTACCTAGTGACGAACAGGATCCTGCTGTTATGGATTATACAGTTAAAAGTGAAAGTTTTTACAATAAGCCCTAACTTAAACTTGAAAAAATATCCCCTAAATAAGACTTTTTAGAAAATAACCCTATCTTTACTGGTTTTTCGGAGGTGCAGGGTATACTGACCAGCCACCATCAGATGTGGTCTAGTATATCCAATTTTTTCATTTATGTTAAACGTGGTGTACACTATTGGCAGTTATCATATTTTTCAAATAAAGATTGAGAAACATTTGGATCAAGATTGTATTTTTTGGTTGTCAGCAGGTACGCAAACATTCAGTAGGAGAGTAAAAGAATTTAAAAGCAATCATCTATTACCTGATGACAAAAAATAATGATTTTTTGATCAACTTTTGCACGCTTCCTGTAATTTTGCACTACTACGAGATCCACACCGGCTCAGTTGCTCATATGCAAAGTTTTTGTGTCAAGATAAGGTAATTATTACGCATAAGTAAAAGCATTCTTATAAAATTCACTAAATTCAAAATTTTTTCCGGACCACTACTGACTTACTTAGGACCCTCGCTTATTAATTTTCAACCACAGATAGCCTGATTTCTAATTCACTTGTATGTCTGTAAGGGTATTGAATGAAAGAATATAAGAATGTTACATAAGAAAAATTTCTTTCAGTAATGAAATTTACAATCATTGTTAATTCTTCATGAGTTGCTTCCAGCAAGGTAGACTATTCCATAGTCTAAGTTAAAGGGACTCTAAGTTTAAGAGAACTCGCAGATGGAACTGTGCACGGAAAGCGGACAGCACCCGGAAAGGAGAATCTTACCCTCTGAAAAATTTTTCCGTTTCCGCGCGACAGACCTCTTTTCGTCCACGCGCTGACGGCTTTTTTTTACACGGACTATTACAAATAACCTACCAGCAAGGCTTATCCCTATTGAAAGCCGTTCACTAAAAACTAAATGTGCTATGTTGGACAATTAGTCAAATCACATAATACAATTCAGACATCAAACCAGCATGACGCTACATTTTAAACAGTATCATATTATGGTCCAATGGAACCTACTGGGGTTTTAAAATAGCTGCAGTGTATTGAAAAATTACCCGTTCTCTTTCACATTTTACATATTTTTTGCTTAATTCGTGCTCTAGAACAGAATTTTACAAAAACGGTGCCAGCATTCCCTTAAGTACTTCAGTGTGGCAGCCATTCTAAAAATAATAGTTCTTCTTATGGAAGTTGCGATTGGAAAAGATAAAACTGTTAGACCAAACTGTTTTCAGGAATTACACTATTTCGGAACATAGTTTATTGCATGGGTCGGTGAGGTTTACTCACGGCTCCATAACCATAAAAACTATTTGAATTAATATTAACGGTTAACTTGCAGTTTGAGACAACAATGATCACTATAAAATAGCGTTACTAAAGTAAAAAAAACGTTTAAAAACTTGCAATTAATGGAGCAATGAAAAATGTTTGATTTCCAACATTTTAATTTTTCGTGTGAAAGTTATCTGTATAATTACTTCGTCAACTCTGACCCTGTTTGGGATTTTTGTACTTAGTTTTATATTTAAGGAAAGGTCAAAATTAGATAGTTTATCAACAACATTAGTCTTCCCATACATGACGACAAGTACTTAGTTCATTACTCACGTCAACATGACTTTTACCTTTACTTCAAAAAAATTTACTACCAAAGACATACAATAATTACCTTTTCTGAACAACCAAACATGGCAAATGAACAATTAACAAGCGTAAATTTGCATTCTTCATCCAAATGTTTTTGTATCTATTCAAAAAACGTGAATTCAGTCATATATGCAATGTTCAAAATTGATGCAGTGATTCAACGAAAAAATACGGAAGCGAAATATGTATAATCTTAAAATTCATTATGAAAAAACAATACCCTTGTAAGATTGGATTTTGTAGGATCAGACTTTACTCAAAAAACAAGTTCTGTCCATGATATTTCAAAAAATACTAATATGATGGTATTACCTCTATCTTTGGGAAAATAGCATCGCAATTATTTTGCGGACAAGCAGTTGGTATCCTTTCACAAGATAAGTAATGTTTCTAAAGAAATACAGGTTATCAGTGAAATATGACCATGGAAAGTATGACGCACATTTGTGATTTTGGTAGATTTTGGGCCATAATTTTCTATCTCACTTAGCAGCAATAGTGAATTATTAAATTTAATTTCATTTGGTTTGTAGTAGTCATTACATATTGCAGCGAACGCAATTTACGATTAATTTTAGTGAGTAGTTTACAAAACGTTTAGGAAACTAGGAATCAAAATGATTACTAGTTGATCGAATGGTTTTGAAAATCATTCACGGTGTTTCAACAAAATTTTTACAAGTTATATTGTATACAAGTTATATTGTATCATTGCATTTTCAAAAGTAAGTATGCACTCACTATGTTGTTATAAATTTTATATCAACGCTTTTTATTAGCTTCCATGCGCTGTGATTGTTATGAAGAATTAAAAAAAAACTAGAGTTACAATAATTTTTCAGACAAATCAGAAACCCTTTTTTCAATTAACGACGCATGCTTGATTTATTCCGCCACAACAAGAAAACGTTGACAGATTTACAGCCAAACAGCGCGTCCAAGAACGCGCATTAAAGATTTAGAGAAATCAGCGCGAAATATTAAAAATAATTGGTGGTTAAAGATTTAATGAGATTTTTCAAACAAATGTTCCATTATTACTTCAGTACTACTTCTTCATTTTTCATAAAAGCCAAATCGCTTTAAAGGTACTGAAAAGGGCTTTATGCTGATATAAGATTTATAAGAGCTTTACGTGTATACCTTATAAGAATGTACTGCATACTTATTTTAAGAGCTGCAATAATTTTTCTTGTCACCATTTTTTTTTTTTTCTTTTTTTTTAATTCTTCATAATAATCACAGCGCATGGAAGCTAATTAAAAGCGCTACAGGTTTGTATAAAATGTATAACATCATAGTGAGTGCATACTTACTTTTGAAAATGCAATAATATGATATATCTTGTCAAAATTTTGTTGAAACACCTTGAATGATTTTCAAAACCATTTGATTGAAACACCCTGTATGTTGTTAATGAAAACTATGCCCCATTATGCAATTATTGTCGCTCATGAACAAAACAACTAGTTCTTTTAATGTTCTTTCAAGCAAATTTTATCGGTTAAATTCGGTTAATAAAAGCTTTGGTCATGCTTCAAAGTATTCTATTCCACTGCCTTTTTTCCATTACGTCCGAAAACACAACAGCTAGCAAATATCGAGCTCATTAGCTTTCCTTCGGCATACTTTTAAATCGAGTCTAGAAACCCGAAAGTTAAGATTGGTAAAGGAAGGACCCTGAATTAGAAAAAATGGGACCGTAAGGTAAGATGAAACACTGAATTAGTAAAAGTGGGAGCCTATGGTAAGACCCTACGGTGGGACTCAACGTAGGGACGCTGAATTAGTAACAGTTGGATGCTAATATGAGACCCTCAATGGTATCTGCGTTCTTGTAAAAGAAGGAACGAGAAGTAACCAGAAGTAACGAGAAATAATGAGAAGTAACGAGAAGTAACCACTAAATAACCAGAAGTAACGACACGACACATAACCAGTACTAAAATTGAAAAACAAAGCAAATTAGGCCTAATTGGGAAATTTTCGACTTATTGACGTCACGATTTCGGGCAATTTGATCCAAAAAGTACCCAAAAATTTGACTTCTCAGATTACATTTATATTTAATATGGAGGACCTTGAGGTAAGCTGCATCAAGCCACACCTTTATTTTTTCAAAATTACGTCACGTGATCACGTGACAGCCACGCCTAATTTTTGAAAGTGCCCGAATAATGTTTTGGACAGCTAATATCTCGTAATTGAGAATAGCTGCACACTTGAAACTTAATATGCTGGTAGGCCTCAAAAATCCCTTGAGGTTTGATAAAAATTTTGGTAATCATACTACTTTGTGACGTCACAGTCACGTGACAAAATGATGTTTGATGACGTTTTTTTGCTGACTTTGTAGCTCATGTAGAGTTTTTGACGTGATTTTGAAAAAATAAAGGTTATGCTCGATGTGGCTTACCTCAAGGTACCTCCATATTAAATATAAACGTAATCTGAGAAGTCAAATTTAAGGATATTTCTTGGACCAAATTGGCCTAAATCGTGACGTCATTAAGTGAAAATTGCCCAATTAGGCCCAATTGGCTTTGTATTTCAATTTCAATTTTAGTACTGGTTACGTGTCGTTACGTGTCGTTACTTCTGGTTACTTAGTGGTTACTTCTGGTTATTTAGTGGTTACTTCTCGTTTTTCTCGTTACTTCTCGTTTCTTCTTTTAGTAAGAACGTGGTATCTGTCTGCAAAAAATTGCTTAAAATGGTACATCTCAGTTTCATAACTTGCATATCGTATTGTATCAAAAATCAATTAAGCCTGGAATACCTCTTGCCATGAACCTTCTGGTTTTCCCAAATTTTAGCATTGATTGAATACTGATTTTTTACGAAAATTTTTTGTTAGTTTCTGGTCTATACTTAATCGACACAAATTCAATGTTTTTTGAATTTAATTGCTCTATTCAAACTTTAAAATATTCAATTTTTCTTTTTATTCAACGTTCACGATGACAGTGTTTTGTTACGTACTCAACATCAGCAAAATTTATAAAGTGCGATCAGGCTGGAAAGTAATCTTATTGATACGATTTTTTGAGCCATAGCTGAACTTCTCATATCGATTTTTAGGGATGCAGTCTTCAGGATTACCTTGGGTTTGATAAGAAAAAAAAGGAATAGTGACATCGGAACAATAGTCAACAAACAATGTATGTTGATATATTTATTTATTTCTCATTACCTATCTTGCTTTTTTGAATTTCTTTCCTTCCATTGTTTGGATATTTCAAAAGTTAACTACGTTTTTCAAAATACAAAAAAAATATTCTCTTGAAATTTATTTATTTATCAAATTTAGATAAATGCACTCACAATGCGTTATAAAGTTTTAAAATTAAAATGTACTTTTAGAAATACCAAGACAAAAAACTAAAATCAGAATATTTAATTTGGGTCACACGGTACTTACCCCTAACAACTTAACTTTCATTCCAGTTTGACAATGTTCACATTGGACCATCCTATGTTCACAATTTGATTCGTGATCTTTGATCTTTAGTTTTATTTCAGAAAATATACATTCTTCATACTGGCACAGGACAATTTGAAAATTACATTCACTTCTGTGTCGCTGTAAAAAACAGAAAACCCTTTAAAATTATTATTACAATCATTAAAATTCTTGCAGGGTTATGGAAAACTGACAATAGTTAACTGATAATGAACGAAACGTTTATTGGATGGGTAGAATTTATTGGAAATTGGCAAATGGAAACTATTATTTAAATGATTAAGGTTTATTGAGTTAAATTTGTTTAATACTCATGGCAAATCATTTTTCTTAAAGGTTTGGTGACTTTTTAGGAAATTTATGAGCAAAAGTTTTGATGAAAATAATTTCAAAAATAGTTTCAAAAGATCGCCAAATAGTATCAAAAAATGTCAGAAATGTTTTTTGAATTTCTTTTTTGTTAATTAAACATGCTGAATTTGAGTATTATCTTTAAAAAGCACAGAATTATCCGAACAAATTGTACAAAGATGAGGTTTCTCGGCTCTGAATTTACGATTTTCTCGGCTATTGTTTTCTGAAATGAATGGACGCACAAAATCTTGTGTAATTACTTTCGCTTGATATCAGGGTGCGAATTTTTTAGAAACGAAAGACTTCACAGTCTGTTTTCAGGCTAGTGCGATACTTAGCTTTAGAAAACAAGACATTTTACTGTATAACATACCTGAAAGAATGAAGAAAGTGTTCCCATCCATTCACAGCCTTCTCCCTTTTGTAAACAATAAACATTGGATCCGCGTACTTTTCGGTCCAAGAATGTATTAGGATAGACCTAAATGTCAAAGTTTAAAACTGGTACAACATTGACTGAAATAATGCAAATGTAAATGAAAAAGAAATTGAATATAATTTCTTTTAATTGAATGGTCATTTCTTGGTAAACAATATACATTGTGTCAACACACATTTTGGTCAAGAAAAGCATCAGGATAAGCGTTAAGGTCAAAACTTTTCTTTTCTTTAATAATTCTTTGAGATAGTTTGATTGTTAGCAAACATAGGGATAAACAAAACTGTCACATGTAAAACGTTTCCAAATAGTGAACTTGAAGGTGGCATCAAACTAACCAAGGCAATTTCGACACAAGGCTTGTCTGCAAAGTAAGAAAAAAGAATCTTATCTTTAGAAAACGAAAGACGAAATCTATTTTACCTTGTCACTGTCTACTGGTTGTTGACATTCTGGACAGTTGAATCTTGTACCCCTGTTAAGAAATTCATGAAAAGTTAACCGTTATTCTAACTAATTTATGTTGCATTTTTTCAATTTTTTCAAATTTCTTTTATACTTGATTAGAATATTTAAATTTTACTTTACAAAGAGGTTTCATTGCATCCTCTCGTGAAGCCACCAAATTTTTCCCAATAAAATAAATCTTGATAGCGCATGAAAATAAAGATAATAGATAAAAGCAATCAGACTCTCACCCTATATCCTCTTGACCAACTAGCTGTTGGATACAACCACGACAAAGTACATGAGAACAAGGAGTCCCCATTGCATCTCTCAATAATTGAAGACATATTGAACATTCCAAATCTTTGTCTTCATCTACAGCCTTTAATTCATAACCACCTTCAAACTTTTTCTCACCATCTTTAGAGCAAGCCATTTTGATTGAGGCTAGGCAGTTATTTTGTCAGTTCATTACTTTCTTAATTTCTAAAGCAAAAGAACGTGAGACTTTTTGCAATATTGACAATCATGGGACAATTTTATATACAGATAAATAAATGAAAAATTGACTCAAACTTCATTTTAAGGAGATAGGATTAAAGTTCCATTTCGAAATCGTCAAAATATGACTGCAACATAAGGCTTAAATAAATCATTTTTGAAAACATCATGAATGAAGAAAGTATTTCCTGATTCACAAAAAATCTCTTAAAATTGGCTATAATCTATAATTTTTTTCTTAGAGAACCTGTAAATAAGAAAAGCTAAAGAATTAGAAACAATTATGAAAGCCTTCATATTATAAATTTTTCTTTAAAATCAACATTTACAAAACACGATGCAATAAAATATGTATCCTTGATACAATTTCCCCTATATAGAATTTGAAATTACGAAATCTATATACGGTGTGTCCGAGAAAAATTCGGTCCGAGAGTTTAATCACGTAAAAAATTTTATGTATCTATCAAGTTTAAAAAATTATTAAATTATAATTTTTATTTGAAAAATATCTATTCGGGCAACGAGTTTAATGATAAAAAGTATCACCAGAAGCTTCATTGTATAGAAAGAGAT
>JAUBWS010061978.1:0-15351 GCA_032270445.1 Darlingtonia californica | reverse complement strand
TTGCTGGCATCTAGTGACGTCATGAAATGGAAGCCATTTTGAGAAGTATACATACAGTTTGAAAATGCAGGTCTAAATGCCGGGTTTGCAACAGCCCATTTCAAAAAATCAACATAGGCGTAGATGATATAAACATCGGTTGTGTTAGGTGTTGAAACTTGGTATGTTGCTGCGTGATGGTAAAACCTTTGATTTTGCACTGTGCAGGAGTACTGAAGTGGTGTTTCGGACAACTTTTTGACAAGGATGACCTTACACAATTGACTGTATGCCATGCATTCTCCTAGGCATTCTTCTGGATTGGATATTTGGACAGTAGCTATGCTGCTCACATTAGTGTACCAGTGCATGGCTGACAAACCATGGATTCTCATTAGTTGTGCGCTTTTACAAGGCTTTTGTGTATTTGAGTCAGCATTGCCAAAAGCTACTCCAAAACAAGCTATAAGCAAAGCCAGTTGGTGCATCGTGTATTCTTGTTTTTATTCCAACACGTAGTTTATTTACCTATAAAATTCAAAAGATAGTCTAGTAGAAAAATAAGATTTCTAAAAGATCAGCAGGTCCAGTTTTCTGACTTGGGAAGGTACCAGAGTTAGATGGTCTAAAAATGACACTAAAAAAATACAAGTTACCTGTACGTAAAATAGCTGTTTAACAACATAGAGCACTACTAGGTTCACTGCTGCTGGTTCGTAACTTAATAATTTTGTCTATACTGGACAGACAAAAGTTTACTCAAATGTGAAAAAAAAAATCAAACTCATGGAAAACAATCTAAATATCTTAACTAACTTGGATTTTGCAGATTGTCGCATCTGTCAAATTTATCTAATCCATTCGAAATTACAACTTTGAGTATTCAGCCCATTACATTATATTTACTTATTCCAGTTTATACTTTGCAAGATTATTAATATTGCACGCTAATATCTTCATTCTATTTTTTTATTTCCTATTATAATTTCATTAAAACCTCAATAAAAAATATTAGATCCTATAATTATATATATTCACAATTATTTCACACTCTGCTGATATTGTTAATGTATTTGGAATATTTTGGGAGCTAAGATATTGGATCATTAGCTCGAAAACCTTTAGTCTTCTCACGTCAAAGAAAATGGAGACTTCGAGCATTCTTTCGATGGCATTCAGATTGGGAGGTCTGAAAACAAGCCGTTCTATTCAAATTGCTAACGAAATTTGTGAAGGTCTACAGGAAAAAAAGGCATAAAGTCAACCATAATTTACTTGTTTACTCCTCAAAATCAAGAAAAAACGTCTGCGGAGGAGGTCTTTTCTATCTAAGCGACACACAATTTACGTTTTTTCGCGATTTTGTAAGCGCAAATTGTGTGTCGCTTAAATAGAAATGACCTCCTTCGCAGACGTTTTTTCGTGATTTTGCAAGCGGATGGAGTATGATCGTGGTAAAAATGACCAAGCCCCTTTTTCCATAGACCGTCAAATTTACGAAATCGTGGGTCTTTAGGTCAGAAAATGCTCGAGATGTGTGCTTTTAAAGATCAAGTACCCGCTCTGCGTGCCATCAAACCTGAAAGGATTAGGTTAAGTGAATTATTTTTTTCGGACACATTTTTGGGGGAATTTATTTTATTGATATTATTTTTTGCGAATCTGGTCTGTTTTCGCAAAAACAAATCAAGCAAAATTATTTCAAAGACCTTTATTTGCAAAAATGAACTTCACATAATATTCAAATGTTTAAGATTTCCAACAATAATAAGCTAAAACTCGCAAAATTACTTATTTCTGCTTTATTTCCGAGCCTTTCAGGTTCCAAAAATTCCAAAAAACAAAATTCTTATTATCGACCTGACTCCCAAAAATAAATAACGCAAATGTAATCAATAAACTTTTAAGGTAAACTCACAATTTCAAATTGAAATTGTTTTTCACCACATGGAAAACCTCTTATTGCTTTTATTGTAAATTGTTTAAAGTTTAAGTAAGTAAGTAAGTAAGTAAGTAATTCATCTATTTACTCAACTAAATAACAAACAAAATTGTAAAATTTTTTACATAAGAAGGAGACCACCATATATAGATAAATCTCCAAGCTCCAGCTTTAGAGGATCAATCGTCATTATACCTTTGCTGAGATTAGTTTAGCATATATATTTACTTCGTTTGCAATCAAACATAACAGGGATCATCCAGGCTATTCCAAGTCCCACTAAGGGTTTCAAAGTCACAAAAATTTGAGCTCCGGCCACTTTAAGTCCCTTCAAAGGTTTTATATAAGTTTACGTGCCAATGTTTTAATCGTTTTATTTGGTAGGTAAAAATTACTTAAAATGGCATGGTTGATCTTATGAATTGTGTAAATACATATATATATTTGTTTAAAGTTTGGGCCGAGGAATAATTTGGTCTGACGAAATAGACTGACTTTTTTTTGGTCTAATAAAGGTTACTGTCAAGCCAACCTTGTTTCCAGGGCCTTTTCACTTCACTTTTTGAAATCTTTCACGCTGCTAGCTTGGAAAAGGCCCTGGGAACGAGGTTGTTACCAAGTTACTTAGTTTCTGTTAACTGGACATGGATGAGAAAAGTTTTCTGTGGTCCTGGGTAAAAACTGTGAGCGCCGTGATCATTGCACCAGGGAGCGGTCCCGAAAGATTGTGAAAACCTAGACTATTCCAAAGTTTAATTTCAAGGAACCGTAAGTTATCGAAGACCCATGACGGACCGCTCTACAGACCTATTTTCGTCCGCGCGTCAACGGCCTTTCTCAAATGAACTATGGACTAGTCTAACAAAAACCTTGAATTGTGCAAGCAGTTAAAAGCTTCAAAATTTGTTTTCCTATCAAAACTAATTAAGAAGTTTCCGCGCATACTTCATAAACCGAGGTCTGATAAGACCGTATTACATTTTTCTGGATTCAACTTGGTCACGTCGTCACTTGTTTGTTTATGCACTTGCATTGCCACTTAAACAGCACTTCTTAGTCATCAAAATCTGTAGCCAAAGATAAACAATGTCACGCGCTTCAACTATCAACAACTATAAGTGTAAGTTACAAACTTAAAAACCACGAGGGGCAAATACTAAAAATCTCTCTGAAATTGAATAAATATCCAAAGATCCCAAAATTTTTGTAATGTTTGTGAGAAGTAAGGAAAAGGCCTAGTAGCCAAGGCTGTTTTAAATCTTAATGAGGTTTCTCAAAATTGGTGGCGTAATTTTGATAGAAATATACTCCTTTCTTTAAAATCATTAAAAATACCTCGTTATTATACCTCGTTAAAATATTGTCATAACAACAACAAATCATTCATGAGTTATCATTGAAAATCTAATAATGATGTAATTTAACAATGTTTGGTGTTCAGTTGTCATGGCAACATTTATTGAAAACGAGGTAAGATCTGATAGCGAGGTAACAGACTTTTTAAACAATCAGTCCAGCAAACAAAGTCAAAAAAGGGAGAGAAGAGACACCCTGAGGACCCTGCAACCAGGGATATGGAAGGTGGAAGGCTGCTTTTCATATCCCTGCTGTAACTTCTTACGGAAGATAACGTAAACGGAAAAATTCATTTGTGCATGTTGCGGGAGGGTGTACACCTAGGGATGATAGATTGTCATACTCAAAGCTATTTAAACGACATTTTTTTCTGTAAGGATGTTTTGCGAAAACTTGATAAATGTATGTTAGCATTTGTGGTAATGCTAGCAGTCCAATTTGGTTCTACTAGGAGACAACACTCCACTCGGTAGTGACAGAATTCAAACACAAGTTTTCTATAGAAAACATTGTATAACGCGTTTGGAAGAGCAAGGCAAGAAATTGCCTCTCTTCTTCAAAAAATATTTATGAGACTTTTGTACAGAAAATGTTAGTGTTTGAATTCTGTCACATGAACTATATGGTAGATAAGCCTCTAAATTTGACTGAATAATCGAGATAAAAAGTTTTCGGTGACTATTATATTCTTCTGTTACGGAAAACTGCAGTGGTTTGTTAAAAATCCTACCGACTATAGTTATCAAAGTTTGTTAAAAGGTTATCTTTGGCATCAACTTTTGCCAATTTATTAGATAGAAAAAATACAGTTGCCAATGTTTAATGCTATTTTGACCTCCATACAAATCTTTGTGTACATAAAGTAAATTCTCGTTTCTAAGGCCCCTTTACGGCTTTTTGATATCTAGATAGCGTCGTAAAAGTAGGATAACCAAAAGTGAAGAAAAAGGTCCTGGGAACGAGGTTTCACCAAGTATGAATTTAGTTAATACGGCATTATCAACCAAGAAATCTTCAGGCTACAGAACTTGTGCAACGTTCAACTGACTGTGTCTTGTACTTCGGTGATACAATTTACACAGGATTGTTGTTAGAATATTCACGTTGCTTATCAAAAATATGGTTTCGTTGAAGTCAGAAAATATAATGAAGCTCATATTTTCCGTATTGATTTTAATTTCTCATGATGGCGGAATGCACAACATGAATCCGGTAGCGGAAGCAGCAAGAATTCTACCGATCTCGAGATTGGATTTTTGCCTACACCAAGCTAAAATGAACTATATGCAATGTATTAGTCAAGTAAATGTTGTTTCACTGCAAATGAAGAGAGGAAAATTATCTCCATTGATGGCAGACTACAGAACATCTAGATTGTCAAGAGGAATGAAAAACATAGAATGTCTTGATGAGTTGAAGAACGCAGGTCATATGTGTGTTGTCAACTTTCCTAGATTAATATGATTTGATGAAGACAAAGCAATTGTAAAAATGTTTGTGTGGGTGAAGTAAAAAAGTAAGTAAGTAAGTAAGTCGGCCGACTGCAGTCAAAGACGACCCGAAGGCTCCCTTTTTGTTAGCTTCTACACCAAGGTGTAGGGGAGGACGCTATTCTTTTCCCTGGATTGCTCCACTTACCCTTGATCCTAACCTTAAATTGCTAAGTGTTTAGCAAGAAGCCATCAAGTACCAATTTTTGAGTCTTTGGTATGACTCGACCTTGGATTAAACCCGGATCTCCTGTACCGTTGGCGATCACTCTAACTACTAAGCCAAGGGCCGGTTTGTGGGTGAAATTTGTAGTTTGGCATGTAGAAAGTTCATACTACGCTGTGGTGTTTAATGTTGAGGTAGCAGAGATTTTAGAATTTCTCAACTTCGAATAATGAAGGAGGTGCTGTTTTGTATTAATTACTTTCATTGGCAAATACTTTGATAAAAGACAATCAATGAGCCTTCATGATCTCGAAGACAAACACCAATATTAACCCTTTAACGCCTGAGACTTGTTTCAAGTCTCTACCCCTATATTCTATATACCAAAATGATACTCTCAATGAGAAGGAGAAAAGTACATCAAAATTGAAAATTGCCTAATTGTCGACGTTATTCTTAATTTTTTGAAGATAATCTATAGCTATACCCCTAAACAATGGCTTAAAATAACCCAATCGTGCATAATTTGTTTGCTGGCAATTTGAAGATAAAAGCACTTATGGTTATTGAAATTTTCCAACTTTCTCAATGTACATATATGTGACCACCAGGCGTTAGAGGGTTAAGAACAGGTCCAGGTAAAAAAATCAAAAGTTTTCCAAATCCCAATCTATATTACTACATATTTTATAGTAAAAAGTGATAAAGTTAGTATATTCAATTATATTTCAGATTTGAATTTAATCTCAAACATGTAAATATTGTGTACGCTATGAGAACGTGAAAATATTGTTATCTAAAGATCTTGTTATTTCTCTATACCCTGTGAACTCAAACTTCATTTTTTAGCAAAATTTTCTCAAAAGTATTTCCCTCTTAAAGAAGGCATAGAAATAAAGCTGCTTTGACAATTTCATTATACATGTACCTACAGGATTGCCTGTCAAAAAAAATATCAATTCGAGGACTTTTCAAGATTTTATTCAAGAGTTTATCAACGTTTTCCAGGACTTTATTCTAGTTGTGTTGACGTAACGAATGATGAATTATGATCAAAACGCACTGTAATAAAATTGACAATAAAATATAGTTGGCGTTGATATGGCAGGGCCGACGACATACATTTGAGAGTGGAGGGGGCCAAATTTTGTCTTGAAAATGTTGCTCACAATAGTTTAGCGAGGAAGAAAATTTTGAAAGTTGGAAGCTTTAAAACAGCCTCAAAAGCTCCTTTCAGGCTTGAAAAGTCTAAATAGTGATATTTTTTTATATAGCAATACACAATGCAATGAAAAGCAAAAAAAAATCATTGGTTGATAAAAAAGCAGGGAGGCACGTGTCCCCTGCCGCTCACTTTTCTAGGACTAAAATGAATTCCAGGACTTTTAAGGACACTCCAGGATTTCTAGGACTATCTCAAGGGAGAATTTTTGAGAGAAGATATTTTCGCGAATTGAGGCTACAAAAATTGCGAACTTTTTGAATAAAAGGGTAGAAAGTTAATTTCGCGGAAGGTATTTTTTCGGGTATTTTTGCGAATCGGCAGGTTTGATTGAATATATCTTCCACGAATTTGCCCTAAACTCACAAAAATATCTTCCGCGAAAATATTTTCCTCGCAGAACAATCTTCCCTTGGTAGTTTCTTAACCTTTTTTGTTGCAAGTTGTAGTCTACTTGTATTGAGCGTTACTTTTCCTCTTTGGGTCTGAAAGGTATGGAAGAAATCAAACTAATCGAATGAATTTTTAATATGTAAGCTATTTCAAACCAATAAATACACGATGAAATATAAATAATGGACAGAAATAAATGATAGACACAAATAAATATAATATGTATGCACAATTAAAAATCCATAACAAAGAATTGCAAAAATTTTTTCTTATCTATTGAGCTTTTCCAGAAAAAAATTGCTCACCCTCATGTTGAGAAGCTCCATTTCAAAAGACCGAACCCCCTTGGAATGTCAATGTAGAAATATTAAACCCCCTCGGAATTCTGAACAGAAAATTTGAAGGACTCCTTTTGAATTCCACAAAAATCATGCAAAAAACGCAGAAATTTACTGAAACCCTGTGGAACTCCACTGGTAAAGGACACTCCCTCCTTTGGAAATTCCACTTTTAGATTGAATGGTACCCTCTTTGAAATTTCCGACCTCCTCAACCGGGGGTGAACGGTTTTTTACTGGAAAAGCCCATTTAATAGGTATCTTATCCCCTGCAACAGGCATTAACAAATGAAAACCGTTCACAATTTTTTTGTTTTTTTTTGTTTTAGCATTTTGGAAATTTATTTCCGTTTCATTTTAAAAATCTTATGAAACTATTCTATTCAAATATTCCAATAACTAAAACAAAATTATGGTAAAGGGGGTACATCGCTACTGTATGCCCAGTGGGCAAAATCGTGAAAAAACCCCATGAATATTTTCTTTGAAAAAAATAAAAACACTCCTCCACATTGGATTTTTACTTATGGTTGTGCTGCTATTCGCTTTGCTGTACCGAACAACATCACCTCGGTTTTCCCTGAGTTTCAGTTAATAATAAGTTCATTGTCGTTGAAATAAAAAATATTCTTTCTAGTTCCTTTGTTAGCGTTTTTTCGATCGATTTTACATCCTTACCACTGCAATAAATGATTGTGTCATCAGCGTACATCACTGCATTTTTCTCGGTTAGTTGATCGACAAAGTCGTTGAAGAATAAAAGGAAAAGTAAAGGCCCCAGTATAGAGTCTTGTGGGACACCATTTAAACACGGCTTGTGGCTTGAGATATGTGTCTGAAGTTGGACATACTGCTTCCTTACGAATAACTAATCTATCAGCCACTGTAACTCTCCTCCTTGGACACCGTATGTAGGGAGTTTAATTATAGGGTAGCATGACTCAGAGTATCGAACGCCTTGCTTAGATCAATGAAGGTGGCACCAACAAGGAATCCCTTATCCACATTCCTCCTGATGTTGTCTAGAAGAAGCGTTGTTGCCATATTCGTTGATCTCTTGCGACGGTAGCCGGTAGCTTGTTCTGTAGGTTTTCGGTTTCAAGAAAATCCATCATCTGACCATGAACAGCTTTTTCTAGGATTTTTGATAGTGCTGGCAGAACTGAAATTGCTCGATAATTTGCTGGATCGCTAGACTTTATGTATAGGTACAACTTTAGCGATCTTTCAAAAGGTTGGGGCGGTACCTGTTCTTATAAAGAGGTTTAGGATGTGACACAAAGGTTTGGATATATGCTGCCGACAATGTTTCAGCATCCCTGGTGGAAATCCATCAACCCCAGCTCCTTTCTTCCGTTTGAATTTCTTTAGTTGGTTCAAGACAAATACATTGGAAATATATTTGAAATGAAATCTATTTGAAATGAAATCTCTTTCTGCACATGATGTTATTTCAGTCATCTTGGGCTCGGGGTTACATGTGTGTGTTTACATTGAATGACCACACAAGAACTGGTAATTTGCACCTAAGTAATGTCTTGATCTTTGTTGCCTGTAGCGGACTTATCAAGTACAGCCTAGGGATCTACTGTATAGCTTGCGCTCCTTGTTCACCCACGCGACGACCAATGCAGTTTGGGTAATTATTTTGAGCAATTATTACAATTGTCTTTCTAATTGCTGAGTTTAATGATAATCAATGCAGCTCCTGATCTGATCTAATCTCGTCCTCCAGTAGACGATCCTTGTCTCTTTTCATTTTCTTCAAGTCGTGGGTTAGCCATGGACACGGTTTTCATGATTGTAGGAGCATGTTTGTCAAATATTTTGTTGACAATGTCATTGAAATACGTCACAGCCTTATTAACGTTTTGAATGCTGTATAAAATGTCCCAGTTCTCGTTCAAACTCCTCGTTCATAGAATCTGCATTGTATTTCGAGTAATTACGATAAGTGACATTTTTCGGTGTGAATTTGTTGTTGTTAATTTTCCTGATACTAGCCTATCATGTCATGGTCCCCTATTCTCAGGGGAAAAGCTCCTGTATCTGTAATCGCAGATGGATTGTTGGTATTTATTATATCTACAGTATTATCGTTTCGGAGTCTTTTGTAGAGCGGGTTGCCTTTTTAATGATCTGCTTGAATCCGTAAAGAGAAAAGAGATCTTTTATTTCTCTTTTGTCTTTCACTTTTTTGTAATCGACATTGAAGTCTCCCATGAGCACATTGAAGTCTTCCATGAAGAAATTTGTCTATTTGACTGAAAGGTGATTGTCGCTCCAAACTGACAATTTTTACTTCGAATAACACTTGAATTAGCTAAAAGAAAGAAGTAGAAAAGTTGGGCCTTTCCAGAAAAAATCGTATCCTGCAGTTTGAGGATAAATGTTTTACTAATCTTTACCCAACAGGAAATACAAATTTCAAGATATGCTACTCAAAATTTTGACTAACTTAGCACTTAAGAATCCCCTCCCCTTAATAAATTTTGGATTAAGAACAACTCAAGTTTATATTTATAGAGGGTGCAAGAATCGAACTTCAGCATAAGCATAACTGATCCTCAGCTCTAAATTTCATAGGCTTATAAAAAAACGTGTATAGCTCACACGTGGTATGGCTCCCTTGAAGCCATTTTTTTCCATATCCCAAATGTGAAGGTACAACTAACTTGCGTCTCTCATTGAAAAAAAAAGAAGATTCTTTATCATGAGTAAACTAACAAAAAAATACACTATTACTTAATGAGAAATTTTTGAATCTTCAAAATACAATTTTTTCCACTTTCTTGATGTTCTTACTTCATTCCTAGCTGAAATGACCTGGTTTGAACAGTTTTTTTAGTTTTCACTACTTCCCCTTAATGAGAAATACAATATTATTTACTTTACATTGTCCTTTTATCAAAGCGAAATACGTTACTCGCAAAAATCCCACGGGTCACCGATCACCAGCATCCATCCTTTTTTACACCCGCCCGGCGAAAATGTGGTCGTTGCGCTTGTCTCCCTCAAAACTCAACCTTTTTATACTAGCACCTTTGGATTGCGCTCTCTTACTAAACTTTCCACTCAACAGAGGAGGCAATTCAATTCAAGTCAGTTTGCCTATAATAAATCTGCTGATATTTATTTATCTAAATTTATGTTTCTCACATTGATCTTCTATTCCAATGCTTACATTAATTCATAAATCACAAACAATCTAGCTGTATAGCTGTTCTTGTTTTTTAATGTAACTTTTCCAGATGGCCACTCCCTTTGTTTAGCTATGCTATTTGGGTGGTCTCCTTTTTTAAGTTATAAGTAAATAAATTCATTCAAATAAAAAATAAATAAAAAATTGTCCTTCGTAATGGCACTTAGTAATAAGTCCCTGAGGATACATAAAGAAGCGAAAGGAGGCACAAAACCTCAATTTTTCCACAGCACGCCAGTCCCATGAGACTCCTTACTTTTTAAATATTGAATGTTGAAGTGATTGCAGTCGCGACGGCTCAGTGGGTGGAGCGCTCGTGAAGTGAACGGTAAGTAACGGGTTCGAGCCGGGGTAGGAGTTCTGAAAGCTCTATTCAAAAATTAATTCATTTAAATTTATTTTGTTTTTAGATTACGTTAAGTAGGTTCAGAAAACATGAAAATGTACGCACTTTAAATTTTTTGAGAAATATTTTCAATATTTTTGTTTTTATTTTCAATTTAGGTTCAGGTAGGTTAAATAGTTTAGGTAGGTTCAGGTAGGTTAAGAAGGTTAAGTATAGGTTCAGAAAGAATCATTAGTCACGACCAACACAAAGGTGGAACCATCACGAAAACAAAAACATAGCAAATGAGATTACCAGATACCCCCCCCCCCCCCCCCCCCCGTCCAATATACCAAGAAATACAAGTGCCATTGACTTGAAATTTGGACCAGTGATAAACCTACTAAAATGAGGAAAAATGGTTACGATTTTTTTGTCATCACGTGAACAACGTGTATTTTGCAGACCAGCAACTACAAGAATTGCAATAACTTTTGATCTAGGAATTCAACATTGCCTTCAAACTGTCAACAATGCAAAGTATTGACAAGGTAAGTCGTATCATGAAGTATTTTACGCAACTAGTGTGTATTTTACAGACTCACTATCAAAATAGCGATTTTCGCAATTTCGGTCTGTAAAAAACACGCTGGTCATGCGATATTTTTCAAAATGGTAGATATTAGAAAGTGCTTGAAGTTGGTAGCAATTATGGTTATGAGTTATAACTCTTTTTAATAAAAAACAGACTGGTCTGTTAATTATCAACCAATCACGTGACAAGAACAAAAGTGACATCACTCGATTTCTTTCGTCATGGGATATCACTGTACCAAGTTTGAAATCAATTGCTTTTGTAGAACTTGAGATATTGACAATAACATAATTCTATTGTTTATGACCTGTTTGTTGACATGCTGACAATAGCGATGACGTCATCATATAATGACAAATTATTAACTAAATGTCTCATAAGATTATGTACACGAGTGGTTAAAAACCATAAATCTTTCAGGTTTTTTCAAGATTTTAAAGTTTTTCAGGTCTATTGGCAACCCAATTTTAAGCCATTCTAGGGCTGAATTTCTTTCTTTTTGCTTAACGCGCTATAGATAGGTACGTATATCAGAGACTTTTCTAATGTATGAGGTATGAGTGTTTTTTGTGTAGCAATCTTATAAACATTATGGTTCGAAAGACGAGACACATAGCTTTGGTTTTAAGTACGAAGTGGAATTCCAAAGATGCAATGGTTTATTTTGGTGTACCACTTTTAGGTCCTGGACCCTTAGGCTCTTTACGACCTATGCACCAAAAAAGGGTCCCCGGTCAGCAAAACGCAAGTAAGAGTTTGAAATGTTTTGGCACTAATAGGGTTAGTATATTACGGACGTGATCAAATTGGAAGTGATCTCCTCTAGGCTAGCAGAAGCCCGAGATTAAACTCTTGCAAACTGTAGAAGCCGTATCCACTAGTTTTCCTGATTTAAAAAATGAAATGTTTTACTCGAAAAAAGAAAATATAAAATCTTCTCACAAATTCTCAGTAATATTGCTAGAATTCAAATAAACATTAAATTAAGTTTTTCTTACAAGCATAACAGCTATGAGCATAATTAGAGTAAATTGGAGAAGAATTAAGCATATTGCTAAGCATAATGCGACCCGTGACTGTAAAACAAAGAATTTATCAAAATTCTGAATTTATTGTTCTGACCATGGATATAATAGATTCTGAAACAAACTATGTCACCCAGGGGAAAATAAATATTATCCATATTTTAGGGGAGAAACGACATGAAAATGTGTTACTCCAAAATCAATTTTATACACTATTTCCTTTAGATAAAAAAGCATAATCTAATCTAAATCTTATAGAAAATATTAAATACATGGATAAGCATATTTGTCGGGGAAAAAGCTATAAAATGCTGAGCATTCTTATAGTAGACCTCGAACAGTGCTATCCTTATAAAAAAATAGTGTAAACAAAGGAATCAAAAATGCACCATAGACTTGATAAAATTGTCAATGAACACTGAAAGACCATCTAATGCTACAACAAGGCGTATTATAAGAGTACATATTCAGTGGACTTTGATGAAACAAAATGTCAAAATTTTCGAATGTACAGTGTGTCCTGAAAAAAACGGAACCGAAGTTTCAAAAAAATATAACTTTTTAAATATTTACTTGTTTTACGCAGATGTCTTTTTCTTAACTTTTCAAAAATATTAAGTTTACCTTGTGAAGTTTATTATTCAAATAGTTATTCAGGTTTATTTTTTTCGACACGCTCATTAACTTCTTAAAGATCAATTAACTTTAATGAGCTATAAATCTTTTGTTTAAGTCGAGCTAACTTATTTTTTGTTGCTGTATTAAGGGCCCTGTTAGACGGTAAACTATTCGCTAAACTATTCCTGAAATAGAAACAGAAAATTATACTAATAATTTAGTTTATGTTCAAATACACTGATGAACTAATCAGTTCAATAATTCGCTAAATTATGGGTAAGTTCATTCATTTATCGCACGTGTTCGATGAAAATGTCTCTTTAAATGTCGGCATCCTTTGAACTTTGCTAAACTATTCGGAATAAAATCAAAACGATTTGATTTTATTCGAAGCTAAAGTAAACTATTTTTTTGCTTCTTTTAATAATTTTTGAATAGTTTACGAAACAATACACGCTAAACCATTTCGTGAACTATTCTATTTTAAGTAACTTTTTGGAATAGTTTAGCGAATAGTTACCGTCTAACAGGGCCTTAACAGGGCCTTTAAGTGTATCAAGAAAATGTTTATCAAAACACAAATTCTTTATTTATCGTGTGAGCTGTACCTAAAATCAATTTTTTTGTTTAAAAACAACTTTATTCCCACTAATTCCTGAAAATCAAGCTAAAATAGCAAGTTTTATTAAAAAAATGTCTTGTTTAGAATTTTCTTAAATCATAAAATACTTCTTGTAACAAGAAAGTTATGTAAATGTAAGTTTAGCATTCTGTTTAGCAGTTGCGATTTAATGACTTTTTGTATTAACCGGGTCATTAATCTCTATTCAATTTTCTTTTAATTGATTGTTATAATAGATTTAATTTTAATTGAAATTAATAATTATATATTTGACAAGAGCATAACATTTTTTTTCTTTATGGTATAAAAATTGCATTTTCTAGCTATAAATTTGAAAAGATATAGTTGCTTAAAGTTTGGGTTACATTTTGTTCAGGACACACTGTATAGTTCTGCTTCTTTACATGATTCATTATAGTAGTCATTCTTCCTGCTGATTGAGGTATTCGTTACACACTCTTACTAGCTCTTTCAAACAATCTTGCAATGTTTTAAGCATGGTATCTTTATAAAGCCCAGTGTTAAATCCATATAACATAGGATCCATTTGGCTGTTAAGCAGATTCAACCTCTCTTTCAAGAGTTTGCTTTGATTTTCAAAATCTTCAGCTTTGACTTCAAATTCTTCAGATGATTTCTTCAACTTTGCGATACAATCATTAACCCTTTTCTTAATTTTTGGGACTTGAACACCTTCAGTTACCATAGCGGTTATTGCAAATGGGGTTGTGACAGCAGCTGCAGTTGCTAAAAGAAAAACTCCCAGAGGGGCAACAAGAAATGCAACTGCCGTCACACATCCCCCTGCCAGACTGCCTTTAAGCGCATCAGTATAATTACTTGTACGCATGTTAGAAACATCAGAATCCTTCTTTTCCTCCAACGAGTCTTGCTTCAACGAAAGAGATTTTTTGAAACTCTTAATTTTGTCAACAATGTCTTGAGTCATGGCATTAATATTCGTAAAATCATTTACAATACCTTCAATCAACGGCAAAAACCGAGCCATTTCTTTTTCATTTGATTTGTTTTCGAAAATTTTTTCGCTATCGAAAGATTCTTTGTCTTTGATAGCAAGAATGTATATATCGGCAACATGTTTGACTCGGGCGATAAGTTTTGTTCCTTTAACATTCACTATTATAATTTCTCTGTTCAGCACAGAAATCGATTTCTCCAATTCTTCTACCTTTTCTGCATTCAGCTTCTTTGCTTGTTCTAGATGTTTATTAAGTTCTTCTATCAAATCGATACGGAACAAAGATTTCAAACCATCTGCTAATTTCTTGACGGCCGTAAATGAACCCAAAGATTCGCCTATCTCATTGATAATTTTTATAAAGTTACGCCATCGAATTATAAAGAGTAGTTCTGGTTCGTCAGCGACAACATCCATTCTGGATTCGGATTCTCAGATGCTCCCAGCAGTTACCTAAATAAAAAAACGTAATCTAACTTACTTACGAAGGGAGAATAATAAATCACAATCGGATAACACGGAGAATGGAATCGGTACGGAAATGGAAAACGGAGACGAAAAACCTTTAAATTTAGAGTGCTGTGGAAAGGTTTTTGGACGTGGATTAGGAGTACATCAAAGTAAAATGTGTAAGAAGAAAGAATCTCAACACCGCAGGAATCAAAATTGCGAGACGTGTGACCTAAATCTCTAGGATGAAAACCACAGCAAGATTGATGTTACAGTTGAGAATGGAAAACAAAAATGGAGTACGAAAAACCGAAAGTTAAATGGCCAAAATCCAATGAGAAATCTAGTTACGATACGTTTGATATAGAAGTAGCAAAGTTGGTAGCTAAATGCAGAGGAACGACAGAGGAGAAGTTAGAAAATCTAGCAGAAACGATTTACCAACAAGAGAAGGAAGAATTCGGTTTGGAAATCAACGAAGAGAGAGGAAACAAGAATACCCCGAAAACACCTTCTAGAAGAGAAGCCAAAATTCGAAGCCTTAAAAGGGAAAAGAAATCACTGAGATCACAATGGTTATATGAGACGGTAGAAGAGAAACCAGAATTGCTGTCACTGTACCAGGACATTAAAGTTAAACTCAGAAATG
>JAUBWS010061966.1:0-29747 GCA_032270445.1 Darlingtonia californica | reverse complement strand
CTTCTGCAAGGGCTGAGGAGGATCTTCGTTTTCGTGTTTCTCTTGTTCAATCATTTCGTTCTTCTTTTCATCTTTTTGCATTTGCTGAGGATGATCTCCTGTTTCGTCCTTTTCTTGTTCCATCTTTTCGTTCTTCTCTTTATCTTTTTGCATTTGCTGGGGATGATCGCCTGTTTCATCGTTTTCTGATTCCATCTTTTCGCAATTTTATTGCTTATTTATACAAATTTCATACCTAAACAAAATGAAACAACGTTGTTAAAAGCATTCTATGCGGACGAATTCCAGTCTAATATTTCATAACTTTTTTCGGAAAAATATATCGATTTACCATATTCAGAGGATAAATTTTCGCTGAAAAACTTTTGGGATACACATAAATTCCACTTATTTCTCTAATTTTAATTGTTGAAAAACGTCAATCTGAAAGGTTGAATCCTCGTGAAAATTTCTTCTATTGACGTTGAGTAATCTCAGCAATGCAACCACCTCAGTGCCAATAATAATATATTTGTAACAGAATAATAAAATTTCTTACGGTCATGGAAACCTGGATTGAGCCCTCCGACGAAATCTAACCCGAAAGCGATCCATTGCAAAGAAATAGACTATGTCAAATAATCCACAAAAAGGTTGTACATTTTCGGAACAGAAAGGGCTAATTCTGGGAATTTATAGGAACAGTAACGAGATACAATAATATTGAAGCAACGAAATAAATAAAGTATATAATGTACTAAAAAAAATAAGTACGAAAATATCATAAAAATTACTTTTAAATTCTTATCATTTGGTATAAATTGTTACTCTTGTTATAATAAATTGAAATTGCTTCGGTGATATACTAATGACAATACATTTAGAGAAGAACACAGCTTAACATATGCGAGTAGACGACAAAAAAAGAATTTTGTAAAAATGAACTTTCAACTGAGCTTGAGTATGTGAATACAATGTCTACATCACTTTATCCATTACTATTGATGTATATTACAGCAAATTAACTTAATCATTACCTATTTTGAATTGTATAGGTATAAACTGTAAGTTTAGAAAGGTCGATAAAATAGCGTCCGAGTATCAAACGCTGACCTCTTTGTCTTTCTTAAACTAAAAATTTCAATTGTTCTATGAGTCTGCCTTGTCTAGTGCCTTTTACCTCTAAAAATGCCCATTTCGCAATTAACCGACGCTTCAATTATTTTCAAAAGAACAAGAAACATTTACGAAAGAAAATTCATCGAATCTAACCTCTCGGTTACTACTCTTCGAAATTTGTGATATTGGAAGTTCTTACTTTCTCAATTTACCATTATCGACATTCCCGAAATTTGACCACCTGGACTTCCGTAGTTTTTAAAACTGGGCACCTTTAGTTTCTATCTCCCATCCCCAAAATTTCATTAATATTGCGTCTGGGCATAAATATAATAAAAATATAATAATTTATTCAAAAACGCAATCCGTAAGTTCTTCATCACCGCCATATTTATTGGTTGCTTTCTTTCGTTGTATTTTTAAGGCTAAAAAGCGTTCCTTTATGACGGAGTAAACTTTTCCTATGATTTAAAAGAGCAGTAAGGACCGTACATGTCCTCTCCATCTCGTGATAAATTTTTCTCGATCAATCCTTCATAAGAATTCTTTCACAAAAGCGTATAGGCTACTTGGCAATCGTACCCGTATCAAAAAAATGGATCCCATGAGGGGAATTTGTAATTTGCCGCCATTGCCTTAGTTGCCCTTTTTGCCGATGTTTTCTTTACCTCTTCCAGTATTCCTTTTATTTTCTCTTTTAATATTTCTTTCCTTTCTTTTAAAATTTCAATAGTTCAGTTCTTCTCATTATCCTTCTTCACATAATGAGGATGATCTTCTTCTTCGTCGTTTTTAGATCCATCCTCTCGTTCTTCTCTTTATCCTTCAGCAAATGTTATGGGTGATCTTTTGTCTTATTCAATCTTCTGTTTTGTATTTTTATGCTTTTGATTTTTGCACCTAAACAAAATGGCAATAACTTGCTAAGCATTCTTAGCGGACAAATTTAAGCCATTTCGGAACTTCAAGAAGTTATTATTTTCAGAAATAATTGACTTTACCATGTATTCAGAGGATCAATTGTTTTTTGGATACACATACATTCCACTTATTTCTCTAATTACAATTATTCAAAAACGTCAACTTCTCATACAGATTAATCTGAAAGGTTAAATCATCCCGGGAAAGTTTATCCTATTTATGCAGATTGATAGTGAATTGACCTATTTCCGAAAGATACCGTTGAGCACTGGGGAAGTTTCAGTATAGGCCTTTTTTGAACAGGCAGTTTGACGGTCATGGATATTAAAATTATATTTGAAAGTATTAAGGATCGGAATAGGACATTTACGATTAACAACAGTGTAGACAAAAAATAATATTACGAAGTTTCACAAAATCAAAACAATTATCTATTCCGAAGCGAAGAAAAAGTGGAGAAGAAGGAACATTAGAATTAGAATCAATGGTCAAAATCCTAAGAGTTCTTTTGAAGTACAAAAGTACACGGTTGATGATAGAATTTTGGTTCTGAGCCCAAACTTGTAGACAATAAGGAATATGAGAATTAAAAAGTGAAAAATAAATACTAAGTAGAATATCTGGAGTATTATAGTAACGTAATGAGTACACCATTTTCATCACAAACATGGTTAGATTTTTGTCGATGTACACTCCTAGATGCTTAACTAATTTACTTGGGTAAATCCTCTTACCTTGAATTTTGATTTTAAAATCATAGTTGATTGGTCTACGTTTCGGTAAGTTGGATTTAGTGAAACCTGGTTTGCATTCAACCAATTGACAAGACATTTAGCATCGATATTTTGGTGAGAGACTTGAGGAACTTATCAGAATAAAAAAGCATTAGCAAAGAGATTAATGGACGAAAAAAAAACTAGCATTATACAGATATAGATAAGAAAAAGGAGTGAACAGAACCTTGTGAAACACCGTGTCTTATGATTTGAGATGCTAGACACGGATAACGATGAAAAATAATTTATACTGATTTTTAACATTTAAATGTTCTGTGCGTAAATTTTCAGCAGAAAAAATTGTGTTTAAAAAACCAAAATGTTAATATGATTTTAAAGATAAAGATACTGTCAATAATTTCTACTGGAAGAATGAGCAATAAAATATAATGGATGATAGAAATTATTTGTATAATGTGTCTCCCCCATTATCTCATGATAAGGACTGCATCATTTAAACACAATCTTTCTCTTGCAGTTTTGAAATGTGGTTGAATTTAAAGAAAAAAGGATTTACTATTGAATGTGTTACTTTGGCTGTCTCATTCCCATTCCAACATGCAACACTACACAACAGGTAGGTAAGTATAACTATAATATATAATCTTAACGTCAGAGCATTTGACGGGGAATAAATTTGGACATTATATTGTCTGCTGCTCAAGAGCCTAAGTTTGAGGCATTTAGTATGCTTTTCTACACAGAATTTGCGATCCACCGGTACCAGACAATATAATATCTAAATCTATTCTGAGTTTGGACATTTCACCTGTATCCAAAACAAGAAATTCGTAATAAAATAAATTAAATTCGTAAATAAATTTAGTCATCATTTATAACTCCCAGCCGTTTCGCATGATCCAGCCAGGTAGCCAGCACCTTTTTTCATATATAACGATATGTAGAGGAATCAGGTGCAAGAAATATTGAGAAAAGGAACTCATGAAGTAAGTGATTTAATAACTTTTCGTATAAGAAGATTTAAAAAAGTGCTCTGTTATAATATACATAGTCTAATATTAAGTATAATTTCTTAAACTAGTTACAATTAATTGAAATCAGTTTGGTGATATATTAATGACAATATATTCAATTTCATTAGTATATTTTTCAATTGATTCTCATATTTCAATGCGTTTTTAGGCAATCTAATCTAGAGCCCTGAATTTTTTAGAATCGCCCCCTCGGGCCAAACCATGGTTGAAACTCGCAGTGTCACTAAAGTTTAGCCCCCCCCCCCCAAAAAAAAAAAAAATCAAATGCTTCCTACGACACTGTAATTGTTGTAAGTAAATATAATAATCATTAGCTTTTACCATAAAAAATATAATACAAAAATAGTAATATTTTCCAAACATCTTATTCATATAACGAAAATTACTACACACCCTTTTATCTCACTAAGTTTTCAAATCCCTTTAACAAGCCCCGTGTAATAGCTTATGCCCTAAGCCCTTGAGAAATTACTTTCGAAGCTTGACGTTCTCTGATGGAAACCATAGTGTCCAGTCGAATGGTTGTCGCATCGAGAAAATTAATGCAAACATTAGTCCCAAAGTTTAAACAAATAGACATACTTGTAAAAGTTCTAGTTACATGAAAGGTAAAGAACTACTAATAATATAAAATTTAATCTAATTATCAAAAATTTCAGGTACAACTTAACAGAACATCACAACAGCAACATCTAAACTCATTCAAATTATCAATGATAACAGAATATTCACGATTCGACACAAACTTCCTAGCAGCTTTCATGTGTTTAAACTTTTGCATTAGCAAAATTTGAAATGGCTGGAAAGTTATCTCAGGAAACTATACTTATTGTAAACACGTCAAATTTTACAGCCATTCGGACCCAAGAAAATAAATGTTTGATTTCCTTAACAAAGATCTTGTTGGTTAGTAAATCTAATTTTAACTTTAAATAGATAGTTTTGCAATTTCGCTCATCATAGCAGAATATAGAAAAAAATGAACTTGAAACCAATAAATTATATCCACGCGAAATTTGACTCACGTCAGGTAGTCCCCTAATTTCAACCGGCAAAATGAAATCATCTCAAATCATGAAATAAGAAGCTGTGAGAAATTTAAACCATCAAATTTATATATAAGTGAATTAAAATGTGTGAATTCGGAGAAGAAAATTTTTACTTTTAGCATCACTAAAAAGTTCTTGATAGGAGCAACCATTTTAGTATTTGCTCGGATGAGGAGATCTGTTATTTTTGGAACCTCCTCTTACTTCTCGTTGATCTGGTTTATCTGAAAATCCTTGATTTGAAATGCCTGATGGATACCCGGATCCCATATGATCCCGGGTTGTGTAACCAGGATAAGCTTTACCGCGACCTCCCTTACTTTTACCACTACCACCACCACTGCCACTGTTATCTCCCCGTGAATTGTTCAATTCGATTTTTGTATACAACGCTTCATTTTTTCCAAACTTTCCTGTTGCTATTGTGGTCGTTGTTGTCGTTGTCCTTGCTGTGAGTATTTTTGTTGTTTGGGGACCACTTTCTGTTTGTTTTCTATTACCAAGCAAAACGTTGTTGTTGACTGCACCTGAACCTTCAGCTTGGTAAAAATAAGGAGATTCAACCTGAGCTAGCCAACTGTCTGCATGCTTTGTCTTCTTCTTTCTCTCTTGTTCAGCAAGTATACCTACCTTTTGTTCAGAAGGCTTTGCAAGTACCGAATCAGGAGGCTGCTCAGTCTCATGGAATTTATCGTCCTGATCTTCATCACTGAGAGATTGAACCGGCAGCTTCATTTCTAATAAAACAAATCCTGTTTCCGTTGCAAGGTTAGATGGCGGCTCCACATTAACAACTTCAGTGGGAGAGGTGGTTTGGACAGTAGGTAGGGCCTTAGTAGCAGATGTGATTTCAGTGGTTGCCGAGGTTTCGGTAGAAGACACGCTTGGGGTGATAAATGTGGTTTGGGTGGTGGCTGTTTGATTCAATTTGGAAGAATCTTCGCTTGGTTCTGATGTAGAGTTGATAGGATCAATGTGAGGAATTGCAGTACGAACTACTTCTGCTTTCTCATAAGGAGGTCGGTTGTTCTTGAAATGATCTTCAGAGGAATATAAAGTTGGCCATAAATAATATCCTATGTATTGACCATCCCCATCAAACTTCTGATGACATCTTTTATCAAACAGCATGGTTTCCATGGTAATGTAAAGAGGAGGGTTGCAGCACTTCATCCGCCATGTTACTTCCACACAATGATCAACATATTCACTTAGAGACTTCATCTGTAACTCATTTTGATTATCGAGAAGATTTGGATATTTATCATTCAACTGTTTAAATACAGCCTGGAAATACAAAGAAAATAAGAATACATCAGAAATTGCTAAAATACTAAAGATACTAATCGTTAGACTCATCCATAATGGAAAGCTAACTAACATTCCATAAGAAAGTATTTCAAAAAGAAGACCAGATCCACTTTCTATTCTACATTTAACAAAGACAACCTCAATGGAACAGTTTGTTTGATGGAACTCATGTGACACACAACTTGCTTATTACATTGCGACATTGAAGCAACGTTGGCAGGAAAATATCTCGTGGTGCTGTGGCCGAGTGGTAAAGGCGCCGGCGGTTCTGAGTTCAAATCACTTGCAAGGCTTTCAGTAGTGAATTTCACCAATCACTGTTAATACTGCATGATACCCTTATGTATGTCCAGGAAGGATATTGATAGCAGTTCATGAAGAACTGAAGTAGTTATCCTGGGTAAATAGTCACATCAGCATATCATATTAATATAAAACGAAGCAAATACTCATTTCAATACAAAGTACACATTGTGTAAACCTTATTTCTGGATTGAGCCTCCTCCAAAGCTTTGGTAGGTATATGTCAAGTTGAGGTCATAAACAAAACAAAAAATTGATTCATCTTCGGTTTAAAATCAAGAACCTTAAGATTAAATCCAATTGTTCTTTTCCAAAAACGACTTACTACCTTTATACTTTACGTTATTTATGGTAAAGATTAGACTTACTTTTTTGATCTTTTTGAAGATCTGTGTATCCGGTGATTCTTTGAGACGGTTGCAAATAGTATCATGAATATGATTTGATATCACAACTTTTTTATCCTTGTCAAATGGATGCTAGAAAAACCAAGTAGTAAAATTAAAAAAATTCTAGCAGCAGAATCATTTTGCAGAAGAGTTTCGAGCAATAATATTGCATGACTTTCCAATTATACTTAGAAAAATCCAAGGCTGTAGCCATTATCTGACATTAGCCGATCGTCGCTCCTTGATCACTGAGTAGTGAATGTGTCATTGCTTTTAGCCTTATTAAAATCATATACATGCAGGAGCTCTGTTAGTTATAAGTAAAATATTTCAAGAAAAAATCACATATAATAATCAAGATTATAAATATTCATCAGCATTTTAAGCCTATGTAAGTTTTATTGTTAATATTTCTCGTGTCTATTATTTCTTAACATAATCACAAAAGATGTGTTAAGCCCTTTTGTTTCTGAATCCAATTGTTATTGAGTGTTAGTGTCAAATAGAGGGTTACATCTCATTTCGTTATCGAGATAATTCACCAATCAATTACTCATCTTGCTTAATTAAAATTTGACTGAAATAACCTGTGTCAAAGATAAATAACTATCAGGTCTGTTTACAGGTATGGAGCAAATACGCTATGCCAGTGTTTTTGTTAGAATGTGCCAAATTGTATTTTCATGATTTTCAAAAATAACATATTTGGGAATAATTTCCTAAAAACCTAAATTTTTGGTCTAAAGACAAGTTGTTAATTAGCCTTAAAAAGTAATGGTAAAAATCTGAGAGGCCCTTCGCTTGTACCATATGCACTGACTGACTGCTAATTTTTTAACTTTGTCTTTGTTATATATTTATTTTTAAAGAAATTCCATATCCAAGTTTAATAAACTGAAGTTGAGCCCAGCGCGGCGAGCGCGTTATACTATGCATATAATTATTAAATAATACGAATTTACGTAGGTTGATGAAGTAATATCGCCTGTGTTATTTGAGCGTACCAATTCATTAGGCTCTAAAGAATATTTCAAATCTATTCTTTCTGTTCAAGGACGAATCAGTAGCTATATTCTTGCAAATTGGTGATCAAATTCTTCATGCAAAGCCCTATATTTTCCGTACAAGATGTAGAGTTTATTTTTGTAAACTTAGAACATCTCTTTCTTAGTCACTCTTAAGAAGATTTATCTACGGAATATGTATATATTAAGATTATCTGTACATGAAATAATTTGAAGCCGTAGCTCTTATAGTTCTCAAATAAGCGAGTTCGGAATATTTCAGCCGAGTTCAAGATGGAATAATTCTTCCTTAGAAGCTCCTATTTTTAGATTAAGATTACAATTGGTCAGATAATAACTAAATGAGGGAAAAGCAATTTTGGAATATTTTATTATTTGCACACTCACGTCTCATATTCTCTTTCATAGTAAAATTCAAATAATTCCTGGAAGGCTCTTTCAAAAAAAGAGTGTAAATGACATTTTAACACACACTAAAAAAACAGTGCCTTAAGTGGATATAAAAAAACTTGTATGGAGTTAATAGAAACGGAGACGGCAAACAACCTGAACCTAAAAAACCAAACGAAACTTAAATTTTTGATGATCCAAGCTAAATTTTCTCCATGTAAATTAATATAAGCTTACATTTGTAAAAACATTGGCTAGGTTATCTTTGACGATTTTCTTTTGATTTTCAACGAAATTTCCACAAATACCAAAAGCACCCTGAAAAAAGTAATCAAAATAAATAGATCATAGCACATTCAGTCATTCCAAATAAAGTAATGTGAACATTGATTTTTGAGTTTTTAGCAAGCTATTTAACTCAGTTACTTACTTAACTCAGTCCTTAATTGAGGACGGAAATTTTACGGTCCTTGAGCCCTGGGCATACACCTAGAATATCCGCATTTCATCTACCAGGGGCGGTTCCAGTCATAAATAAACACCGAAAATTGACCAATGTTTGAAAAAAGTTTTTTGAAATTAATATTTCCCAGGAAATATTGATTAATGCGAATCTTGCTTGTATTCATGCCTAAATTTCAAGACCCAAGACTTGTTCAACTTCAAAACCCCTAATATACACAGAACATAATAAAAATGAATCAATTTACAAATAAAATATTTAGGAGGAGCTGAGATCGTGTCTTCGTATCTGGTATCTGATTTTCCAAGTCCGCATCCAATTCTCCGTAATCATTAACGTAAAGATTCCTCAACTGATTCTTAATGACACTAGGCCGGTATTTATCCATCAAATTCTCATTTGCGTCAGATCTTCCGATTTCTTGGGACATCATCATCATTGACAACCTTGGAAGAATATTACAAAAACCAGATTTTAGTAATTCAATTTCATGAGCGAATTATTGGGCTTAAAATACCTTTTAAATGTGTTACCTTAAGAAAGGTATTCATTTTAAGGGTAAATTCATTTCACAGGTGACACGAAATTTAGTTTTAATGAGAAAGTAAATTTTATAGTAACAATTAATGGAATACCACGGAAAGCGCGAAATTTAATTCAAATAGATTGTTTACATACAGACCCGTTTCATATTAGAATTGTTTGACCCAATAACGCATATTGTATTAAGAGTGCTAATCTATAGTGCCTCAAGACAGAACATATATAATATTTTCAAAAGTGACAAAACTAATCTAGGAATTTTATCGGTCATAACGTTTAATCCCTTGAGAATGGCTAAAAATATCCTACCGTACAATTATTTGTTTATTTATTTTTAGTGTCCAGTAAATCAGTGTGAAAGATAGTTATAATGGAAAAATAGTCACGCCATATTCTGTAAAACAAACCTACTTGCTGGAAAAATAACAGATTAAGGATTAAAAAAGACGATGTTAAAAATAAACGAGGGACGCAAAAGAACACTTAAAATTACCCTGCATTAAATTGTTTGAAATGTTAAAGTTTTACATATTTTACTATTTAATTTTACGTACTTACAAATGGAACGCCTGGCCATTTCTTTTGCCTGAAAAACGGTCTGGTAATTTAATCGTTTTTTGGTCTTGTATAACTTATAATAAACGAAAATAAAAAATGTCATTGTGATTGACTAAACGACATACCTGTCAAGATACTCTTGTTCTTTGTTTTGATGTTCAGAAAGTTCTTTTTTCAAATGTTCGATTTGTTCTGTGTAATCTTCCAAAGTGGTTTTGTAGCTTTGAATGCTGTAACGTTTAATGATGATGTGATTATCTACCCAGGATAGCCTGTTAAGTTTTTCATGAACTGTCATTAACGATGCTCCTGCCTTTCCGGAAGCACCTCAGAGTGCCATTGGAAGAATTTGGCAGCTTTTACAAACGAAAGCTTCATCAAGGGTGTCGAAATCGGAACTCCTTAATCACTTGATCACAACTCCGTGCAATGGAAAGTTGACAAGGGTTCAATGTCCAGATAGGCTGATTAAGAATGGATATCTTAAAGAAAACACTGATTTTAATTTGAGATATAAATTAGTGACAATTACAATCACCTTTGATTGAATGCGTTTTCTTTCTTTCTTTGCTCCTCTTCTTTCTTTCTTTGCTCCTCATTCTTTTCTTCTATGAACGCAGCGAATCTAAGACAACAATTATATACCAATACAAACAATTACAGACAACACGGGGGAGGGGGGGGGGGGGGGCAAGCAGTTACTACAAGACACCATGACATTTACTACCGTGGGTCCAATTTTTCACCAAATCAGTTACTACAGTAAGGTGTAGTAAGTGTATTAAGGGTGGTACATGTAGAAAATTTTTCAAGTAACAATTACTATTTAGTGTAGTAAATGTCATAATTTTCATTATTTCCTGCGTATATTTGTGTACTTTTATTGTTGTTGTGAAACATTCAATCAATATCAATATGTTTTTACCAAGGGATGTTAACCCCAAAAAAGCATAAAAGGGTGACATCCAAACTCACAAAACCGCTAAGGTTCTTTTTTCATAGCTATGTGTATTATTGCTTGATTGTATTTATTATTTTGGAATAACTGAGAAAATTAGGAAAAGGGGTATGATACATATGAAAAATGTGACTAATAACTTTCATTTTGACAGATTTTTGACATATGAAAAATACTCATCCATTTAGTCACTGAGTATAAGTACAGATCGGTCTGTAAAGAAATTCATACGATACTCAAGATCTCAAGAACCAGAAGCGGTCTTGACTTTAAATTATGACCATTGATAGGTCTTAACCACCTTTGAAGAGCTTGGGCGGTGAGAGTAGATGTACATGTAGCTGTGAAAAATTTTTGCCTGTTATTTTGTAGAAATGTAGAAATTTGTCGTGGATATAGATGAATTGGTAAAGCTTTGTAAGTAGAGTGGTTTAAAGATTGTTCATCAGAATGTACGTGGCTTAAATGCAATTTCAACCTCATATACGAATTAGTCCATGACAACAACAACCTTAATGTGATAACTCACACCTCAGTAAATCTAACATTAATGAACTTTTTGAAATACTTTTTGAAATACCTGTATACACGTTAATTACAAGAAACAGAGAGGTGGTGTATATCAAAGACAACAAAAAATGGAAACGTCGATATGACTTTTTTAATGATCTATTACATTCGATTGGTCATACATCGTTATGTTGGGTGATGTTAACGTCAACTGCGCAAAGAAAACGGAAAACAAAGATTTTAAGACTTGTTTAACAAATAACGGTTATGAACAATTAATTACTGAACCACATAACGGATGATTCTTCATCAATTATAGACATTATAGCTACTTCACGTCCAGAAGTCATAGAAGAAGCAAAAGTTTTCAAGACGTCGATTTCAGATCATTAAATCATAGGCTGCATTAGTAAACGAAACCACATGAGATTTCATCCAAAAACAATTGGAGTACGTGATTACTTTAAATACAACCCTATTGAAGTCATCGATGAACTTAGTCAGAAATACAACCTGGGATGGTGTCTATAACGCAGTTAATGTTAACAATGCTTTAAATTGTTTCAACAAAATTTTGGATAAAACATTTTTAAAACATGCACCGTTTATCAACAAAAGGGTCAAAGGCAGATCATGTCCTTGGCTTGATAAAGAAACGAAATCAGAATTGAACAAACGTGATAAAGCATTATGTAAAGCTCGCCGAATGAACAGTAACAATGACTGGAATCTCTGCAAGAAATTGCATAATCGATGTAATAATTTACTTAGATCTGCAAAAAGTAAATACAATAAAAACCTATTATCTGAGAACAGGGATAAACCAAAGAAGTTTTGGAAAATTATCAAAAATATTTTCCCAACGAAGTCAGTACCAAACACCTCGTGTTCAAAACAAGATAACGCTTCACAAGTAAAGCTGTTTTCGGACCATTTCGCTAATGTCGTCAAATCCCTGAAAGATAAATTCATCTACTGTCACGATTTTATATGGCATCCATCGAAACATATTCTACCTAAAACTTTAAAAACATTGCAGCTAAATCCAGTTTCTTAGCAATTCGTTCTAAAACAGCTGAAAAATCTCAGACGGAACAAGGCTACTGGTTTAGACAATATTCCACCCAATATGCTGAAAGACTGTGCACTGACGATTTAAAAACCCCTGACATTCATCATCAATATGTCTTTGAAAAGTTGTGAAGTACTATCAATGTGGGAAAAAACGAAAGTCACTCCTATTATTCAGTCAGGTGATTCCAGCAATCCTGACAACTACAGACCGATCTCAGTATTACAAGTGTTATCAAAGATACTTGAAAGAGCGGTCCACACACAACTGATAACGTACCTGGAAACTGAAAGGTTATTATCGGAACTTCAATTCCGTTTTAGATAAAACAGATCAACAAAAGTTTCTTCAGCTTTGTTCATTGATAATATAACGAGAGAAGTGGAAAAGGGGCAACTTGTTGGTTCTGTATTCATGGACTTTTCTCGCGCTTTTGACACGATAAGTCACAGTCAACTTTTGACAAAACTTCCATCGTTTGGTATACGTGACCAAGAACTAAACTGTAACACCAGTTATATATGTTGAATACAAAATGCAAGGTTACACACTAACTTCGGCTTATGTCGATTCTATGTTGATCTTTCGTATGTTCCAACAGAAGACTCTTTACTGCTGTTGATTATCAAGCAATACCAACAGAAGATAAACAAATACCGAATTACAATAAACTGTTCCAACTGAATTCCCAACTTTAACCACGCCAACAGCTGGATCAGGAACAGTGAACATTCAATTCTTCAGATGACCTAACCAATACAATTCATTTGTCATCAAACATGTGACAAACATCAGCCGCTGACCACAAACAATATTACAAACGGCGATTCAACAAATCTTAATTATTCTTTCAATAATCAATCAACTATAACGATACCAACAATCTCCTCTCTTTCTCTTTTTTGGTTGTTCTGTTCCATCACCTTTCATCGGGTGTTTCTGTTGGTTCTATTTACATTTTGTACAAGTCTATTTACAATGTTTATTTTCAACTGGTGTTTAATATTCACGAGTTTTGAGGACCTCCAAAAGTCGAGTGGAGTCGGCCCCTTGTTTGGTTAAAGCATCAGCAAGCTGTTGTTTTGTTTCGACCCATTTGAGTGAAAGTTCTGATCTTGAGATGCTTTGTCTGATTGCTGCGATATCCACTCTCAATCTTTTTTCTTCTAAGGCTGTTGTTGAGTGTGCAGCTTCATATAGTCATTTGTTGTCAGTAAAAATCTCCGTGATTTCTAAAGGAGTCTTCATCAGCTCATTAGTTATGTGGGATATCCAATTGCATGCTTCTGACGCTTCCAAAAGTGCCATTGTTTCTGCAGCTAGCGTACTTCAGCAAACTCTTTTTAATTTTCATGACGACCAGCTTATTGGCGATATATTTCCCTTCTTCCCTTTTAAAAAGATCAAAAGTCCTCCTTGAGATGATCCATCCGGTAAGTTGGCATAAGATGCATCACAAAAAGCAATCAAGTGTAATGGCTTTTGTAAGCGTGGGAAATTTAGAGTGACCGATCGTTGTTTGGATTTTCGAACTGCCTTGTTCGCCTGAATTAAATCGTCTACTGTCGCTTTGTTTAGTGAGACGCTGAGACGGCAAACCTCATATGACAAGTCAGGTCGTGTTCGGCTCGATATCCAGTTAAGCTGGCCACACAAAGCTCTATATTCAGTTTGTTCTTGGCTATCCAAGGTTCTTGTCTTTTTATTCCTGTTGCTGATGTGGGTTTCTTCAAGTCCTCTAATGTAGCTTTCCTGGTTAATCGCAAGTGAATCACCATTGGTTTCGACATTGATACCAAGATATTTAAACGGAACATCTGAATGTTGTCCTACTTCAAATATTTCACGTATCTTTCCAATGATTTGCTCATATTTTTCAGTGCCTCCGTACAAGAAATCGTCAACATGGATAACCATAACTCTCTCACACTCTTCATTTATGCTTGGCTTGTAATAAAACAGTGCATCGTCATATTTTGATTTGGTCATTCCAATGGCTAAAAGTTCCTTAACAACTCGGATATACCAATACCGAGAAGCTTCATTGAGTCCATACACACATTTCTTCAACTTCCAAATGCCATTTCTTCTTTCGGAGGTTTGATGTATATTTCTCGTTCAAGAGAATTCCCTTGAAGGAAGGCTCTTTTGATATCCATTGATTTGCATTCCCAGTTTGAAGCTGAAATGAGAGCAAGAACCACCCGTAGAGATTCCTTTGAACATGTTGGTGAATCTGTACGTCTGCCTTCCACTTCCTTGTCTTCAAATCCTCTTGCCACAAGTCTGGCCTTCGTGACATCACTACCATCCATCTTTTTGGTTTCTATAACCCATCTGCAGCTAATGGTTGACTGACCTTCGTTCTCAATTTCACAATATACCTTGTTATCCTTCCAGTTTTGTAATTCTTTCTGTTTGGCTAGAAAAATGGAATCAAGGTCTTTATTTAAAGCAATCATCACTTCTTCTGTTATTGGATGCCATTCTGCTATATCTGTAGAAATCATATGCTTGTATCTCCTTCGTTTCTGGTGATTGAATGTTGAGACAGTGTTTGTGCTGTCCTGTCGCTTTTCCTGCTCTACAGTGCAACAAGCTTCTGAGATTGTCGTTTTCTGTCCGCTTGTAGGCGATTCTTGACTTTAATGAGGGTAAAATGTACTTTTTGTTTCTGGCTTGCAGCTTGTGGGATGTGAGAATTGCTTGAAGTACCTTCTGGAATGATAGAATCGTTAGGATTGTCTTCTTCTTCATCTTCATCAGTTGTTGATTCAAGTGACACTTCTTCAGGTGTTTCTTCTTCCTCTGATAAAACAGGTTGCTGTTGTTCGGTAAAAGCACGATCCCTCGCAGATTTTTCGTCTGGATTGTCATTGCTGTTGGGTTTTGCCTCTTTAACATGTATCAGACTTGCTGGATGCACTCGTATGTAATCTCCACCATGCTTTACAAGGAAGTTTTTGTTTTCTAGTCCGATAACACAACCAGGGCCTTTCCATTTTGGGTTGTTGTTTCGTTTATAATAAACTTTATCTCCATTTTCAAAAAATGAATCGTTGAAGCTACGAATCTTATGTTTCAAAGCTCGTTTTAGTCTTTCAGAACATTCTTCTTGTATGAATGCTTCTCGTGCACTATTCATTGCTTTCAGGTTGTTTTCCAATGTAACACTTGATATTTGTGTTTCTAATGCTGGTAGTTCATTGACCAAGACATTTGGATTGTTTGGATTTCGACCAAAAACAAGAACATTTGGGCTATAACCATTATGCCCACTTAAAGAATTCTTGGCACTTACCGCCCAGACCACTGCTGTTTCTAAATTACAGTTGGCCTCATCAATGGTTTTTCGGACAGACTCTTTTATGACTGCATTGTGACGTTCACAAACACCATTTGCCCAAGGACTCTCAGCTGCTGTTTTTGCTTCTTCAATGTTGAACATCTCACACATTTCTTGGTATTCTTCATTTAAAAATTCACCACCATTGTCTGCTAGAAATCGTTTTGGCTGCCCAAAATAACTAATCCAAGTCTTGAGTATTGCATCTATCATTACCTCTTTTTTCTTTGACCTTCTCACACAAGCTACAGAGTATCTTGAAAATAGATCAATGAGAAGCAGAATCCATACTCCTTGTTCATATGTGAACGATAAGATCCATTGAAACACTTTGGTTAAATTGAGATGCCTAACTAACCTAGACTAACTATCGGTTTAAGTTTTTTTCTCTTGTACCGCTTACATGTTGCACAGTTGTTAGATATTTCACTGACAATTTTCGATATTGCTTCTTTGTCTTTCCAAATACTTGCAGACTCAATTAGTCTTAACAGTCGACTTTCATGGCAATGGCCAAATTGGCGATGCAATTTGATTATATATCTTTCTCGGTGGGATTTGTGCTTATGCATGTAAAAACGCTGCTGATTTCCTTTTGTTGTGAGTCTTCAATAATCTTTCTCTTCTTTGTTAGAGGTGTTGCATAATGTCCTGATGTTGTTTTGATGAGCTTATGTATTTCACCAAACATCACAGCTGTATCTTTATCAAAGTCGATAACTGTAGAAGATTTCTTCATTGCGTTTTTTGATAATAACAAAGGGATATCCGTATCCACAACATCAGTTTCCAAATCAATCTCCTTATTTCCAATCTTAACAGGTAAAATCACTTTTTTTAGTGACTTAACTGGTCCTCCATTTCCAAACTTGAATGTTGAGTACGATGCTTTTTCCTCGATTGTTGTACCGTCTTCTAAACTTTCTTTAAAGCAAATCAACCAGTTCTTTCCGAAAACAGTTTCAGAACATACAGAATCCAAGACCGCACAGTTAAGTGTTTCTCCTACAAATACTTTGATCTCTTCATTATCAATGTTTTTGGATTGAAACAGGGTTATTTTTGGCGATGTTTTCAGTGTTGTATCTTGAACAGGACAATCATTTTGCCAATGATATTTGCTATCACATATCCTACACCTTGTAATGTTTCCTTCTTTATTAGGAGGATTCCTTTTGAATCATTGCCACCCTTTCTTTGATAAAAATTGTTCCTTCTTCTTCTACTGCCATCTCCTCGCTGCCATGGTCTTCTTCTGGAATCGCCGTAATAGACTTGACTGTCATCACCTTCCATCTCATTGTAGAATACTGGTTCTTCTTTGGTTGATGATGATGATTTGGCTCCAAGAGAGGTGGAAGTGACTGCATCTGCAAAGAGCTTCTTTAACTGTTTGACCATAGCATCATATTTCAGTTCGGTCATTGTTGCCCGACATAGAGTCATCTGTTCACTAGTTAAATTTGCTGAATTCAAAACACGATAAGCTAGAACACCATCAGGTAATACCATGTTATGATTTTTGATTTTTGTGTAATTTTGCTCAAATTTTGCCAGATAATCTTTCATGATCATATCTCTAGGTCGTGTGAAAGTTTCAAAGGTTTGATAAGCTAATATGCGGTTTGAATGGTGTCTTCTAAAAATAATTCATCTAGCCTTTGTAAGATAATTTTAACACCATCTTTTCCTTTTATATCAGCTGTGTTTAATTCTAATGCGGCTTCTCTTGCTTTTCCTTTGAGAGACAAGTACAAACAGGGTCCTTGCTTTTCAGGTTCTAGCGATGTCAAGGCTTGCCATATGTCAAGTTATTTCTTGTAATCTGTCCAACTCATGGACTCTGTAAATTCTGGAGGTGGGTGAGATTTTGACATTTCCTCTGCTACCAATGTTGAATACAAAATACAAGGTTACACACTTACTTCGGCTTATGTCGATTCTATGTTGATCTTTCGTATGTTCCAACAGAAGACTCTTTACTGCTGTTGATTATCAAGCAATACCAACAGAAGACAAACAAATACCAAATTACAATAAACTGTTCCAACTTAATTCCCAACTTTAACCACGCCAACAGCTGGATCAGGAACAGTGAACATTCAATTCTTCAGATGACCAAACCAATACAATTCATCTGTCATCAAACATGTGACAAACATCAGCCGCTGACCACAAACAATATCACAAACGGCGATTCCACAAATCTTAATTATTCTTTCAATAATTAATCAACTATAACGATAGCAACAATATATTCTTAAGAATATATGCAACTTGTCGAGATTGATGGAAAGCAGTCGACAACGAGCAACCAATATCAAGTGGTGTACCGCATGGGTCAATTGTGGGCCTACTTCTGTTTATTATGTTCCTCGATGACATTGTTGACTCTCTCAAACATGCCCATATCATTATGTATGCAGACGATGCAGTCGTTTATTATGCGGACAAGGAGACTAATAAGATCGAGAACTGCATGAATGAAGAATTCGAGCGTATCCATGAATATCAAGTAGCTAATGAGCTGATCATAAATCTGACCAAAGGAAAATACCAAATCTCTTTTATTCGGCACGGCAAAGCGGCTTCACAAGGTCCAAAAACAGCAGGAGATCAAATCGATCGAGTCGGAAGTTATCAATAACGTCAGTGAATATAAGTACCTCGGAAATGTGGTTGATGCTACGCTGACTCTGCATAATGACTTTGATAAGAAATACCGTAAAGCTTCGAGCCGAGTGCAACTACTAAAGAATCTCCGATCGTATTTAACAAAGTCTGCATCATTAGAGATTTATAATTCTCTGATAGTTCCACTGATAACTTACTGTGGAATTATCAATCTCAAAATTAATTCAACCCAAGAAGCAAAAATTAAATCTATCGAGAGGAGATCGGGAGAAATTATCGGCAAACGTGTGAGGTTAATTAATAGTCAAATAAAGAAAAGAGCTGAAATTTTGTTAAAACAATCTTTAGATGAAACTATGTGTCAGCCTTTTAATGGATACTTTTAAATGAATAACACGAAAAATGAACTAGAAATGCCAATTGAGTTTCCAAAAATTAAATCAGAATTTGTTAGAAATTCTTTCTATTACTATGGTGCACATAAATTCGCTGCCTCTTGAAAAAAAGAACAACCTGTTGCATTGTTCAAAAAAAACTACATAAGTTTAATGATTATTAGTTCACTCCACTGCTCATTATTACCTTTTAACTTATATGTGAACCTTTAATAATCATAAAACTTATGCACTCATTGTTTACAGGTTTTATTTGTAATTAGGAATAAGTCAAATCGTTTTACTGTTTTTAAGTCTCTTGAACTCTTTTTTCTTCTGTTTTTATATATTTTTGGAACATGACACATATTTATATAACCTGTATTTTTGAATACTGAAATGTATATATAAAAAATAGTAATAAAAATAATAATAATAATTTTCAAACTTACCTATTTTTGTATTCTTTAATCTTTTCATGGTTTTGTGATTTTTGCTCTTCAAGTTCTTTGTGATAGTAATCGATAATCTCACTCCTTTGACTCTCAAGATTTTCTTGGTGAAGACCATTAGCCTTATATAATTCTCGTTCATAAAGAGCATGGAGATCATGTTTCCTGAAAGGGTGATTAAAGTTTGCGTATTAGTAATGTTGAACACAGTGTTCCAAGAAGAAAAGTAGTGGCATTACACTTTACTTACTCTTGCTGATTTCTCCTTTCTGTTTCTTTAAAATGTTGGGAACTGAAATTTCAACAGAAAATACGCAAATCAATTGTCAGTAACTTGAAAATAATTTAATCTCTTGACAAGTTTTCTTAAAGTGAAGTTGACCTCAAGCTATTTTTATATGCCGATATTCTAAAATTTGAAGTGAACAAGCGTCTTTCTTATGGTAATCGATAATCTTATCAAACCTGATTCCTGCTTATACCGCCTAGCGTCAAAGATGGAGTATTCTTCTTTCATATTGGTGTATGATTGTATGCTTCCTATCACGTGCCTATTCGCTATGCTCGCCTGAACACCTTGAAATGAAAGTCGAATTCCTAAGACCCGTTTTCATAGATAATGGCTCTAGCAAAGATCATCTACAAAACATTATCGCGTCATACATACAGTACCACTGAACCAACGTCGGCGGGCTAATGTGAACGATGAAAACAACGAAAAAAGATGCCTTCATGCGTCATTACCCTTGATACCAGGAGTAAGCGAAAGACTCCGTAAAGTTTTCAGAAGATCCAACGCAAAAACAACATTTAAGTCAACAGGAAACTTGAAAGATATCATTTGTGCGAGAAACAAGTCTTCATTACCACCGTTATCTACAACTGGTGTTCACCACATTTTTTGTTCTTGTGGAAAGAAGTATGTAGTAAAAACCGGAGCGAACATTAAGACCCGTGTAGAACAACATAGAAAAGCGTGTGAACACGGGATTAAGGATACCGGAAAATACGTAGAATTCAACACCTGGCAGCCGCTACTGAATTCTTTTTCAAGACATGATATTGCTGGCTGACGTCAAAAAGAAGACCTTCAATTTGTTGTTTAACAACGACGGCAACGCAGCCGATCATATCACTTGTCGCTGAATGATGATGGTAGGGTCGCAACAACCTACCGAAAATTATTTTCATTCATCAAAAAGAAAATAAATGCAGAAAAGCCAGAAAAAAAGTGTTTTTATCTTAATCATTTTTTTCATATTTAATAAACATGTTTCATATAGTGTGTGACCACGACTAGATAGACAGATGCAATGCTTAGACCACTTACAATTGGGTAATTTCTTCGACTTTTTGCTTGTAGTGGATGTCACTATGAAACAAAACATGCAGAAATGTTAAATCAGGAGCCAGACCTTGTTGCCACCCAGAAGCTTCTTTTCAAAAGTGAGAAAAGCGATACTTATCACTGTTTTATTAGATGAAAAATCAACACAAACAATGAAAATAAAAAATATTCAATTTTTGATGAAAAAACACGGCTCTTAGGCCAAAGGACTTACCGTTGTTTGAGTTTTTCATTAAGCTCTTCATATTTTTGCCTGTATAGGATTTCTCTATAAATAAAAAAATAAAAAAACACTTTTTTAATTGGCTTGAAAAATAATGAAATCAATGCAATTTTGGGATATTTAGCCAATTTGAGCATTTTCTAATAATATAATTAAGATATTTTAAGCATTTCGTTTAAACTTACAACATATTTTATGAAATACCCTATTCTTTTTATTTTTATAATAAACACGCATCAAAACGGTCAGAAGTTACAAAATAAACAAAACATTTTCGATACTTTGAACCGACAGTATATAAGCTTAGAAGGATACAAACACCCGAAGCTTTACAAGGAACTTTTGTATATATGTTCGCCATAATATAGAAGCAATATAAAAACAACAAGATTTATTTAAAATTTAGCAAAAGCTTTTCGGTAAAACCATCATCAGTGCTATGTAAAAATGAAATCAGAATATTTACACAAAACATATACAGTAAAAAGTACAAGGAACATTGCAATAGAAGACTTCTGACAATTGATACATACCTTTGACTTTGAAAAGTTGTTTCATTAGTGTAAATTCTCATTAAGTCATCAATCAGTCCGTATTCTTCTGTAGAGACTTGCCTTTGCTTCTCTAGTCTTTTTCGAAAATGATTCAAGTGACTGAACAAGAATTTGCGAGGAGTCTCGTACAAATCACTTTCTTGCCGCAATTGTGAGGGAACTGTTTCAATGATTGTACTGACAATTTTCATAAACTCTTGAAGTGATTTGTCCTGTCGGTATATTTGATCCTTGTGAACTATTTCATTAACTTTCTTCAATGAAGTTGACCCAAGTTGTAATAACAGAGGAATGTACTCAATTGTAACCTCAAATGCATCATTCTTGTTTTTCTCTTTAGAGTTCCTAACATCCATCGAGTAAGCCGACATTGCTTAAATAAAATAAAAATTCATATCAAAAGAATGATGAAGGCTTGATTTTTTGATAATCCAGAGATAAGCAGTTTCTAGACCTTCAGGCTCAGAAACGCTTGTTGGCCTTTGGCCGATAAGAATATTTATCACTCTTTTTGACGAGCTTTCATTTCTCACTAGTCAACTAACCAGTAGACAGTTTTAGAAAAAAGTGAGTAAAGATTTTTGTTAGGAAAATCATTTTGTAAAACGTGCAAAAAACTTCATCATTTGTCTTGACGTAAGCCTGCACTTACTGCTGCACACTCTCCAACTTGGAACTCATTCCTCCTGCATACATACTGGCTTTTGGACGTCTGACGAAGTGTAGAGCGAGAAAACTCGAAACCGTATATTGGGTAGATTTACTTCAGCATAAACCAATGAGAAATAACGACATATTAACAAAGAGAAAAATAGAATCCCAATAACTCGAACCCCCGATAACTCGAATTTCCTTAACTCGAACTCATTTGATTCTTCCCTTCATACAGTAACGATTATTAGAAGCCTCTCCATAACTCGAACATTTGCTATGTCGAACAATTTTCTTTGGTCACTTGGAGGTTCGAGTTATTGGGTGTGTACTGTATGTTACTCATCAACAATAAATGTACGTATAAAACTCCAAAGAATATGACCATAAACTTTTTTCCTACAGTATAATAATTACATCCTACTTTTTGACACCAGTGGAACTAACCTTCACAAGTGGAACTGCCTATACCAGGCTTTCAATTTAGGGCTAATTATTCTGATAATTCTTCGTTAATTCTTAATATGCTGTTCCTGTACAAGAATAAAAAGACATAAAATATGCAAGCTTATATATGTAACAACGATCCAGGTATTTCTATGGAATTCGATCCAGCTCCTTCTAGGCAAACCTGTACAATATATTATCATTTTAAAAGTTATTTTATTAGAAACATAAGACAAACAAAGCCATATCCCGGATCACAAACACTCATTGTATTGTTTTGTGTTGTAATTTTTTGCTGTACCATTGTTATTATTTTTATTATTATTATTAAATGATATCTTTCTCTGCATCCACAAACAAATATGGTTCTTACAGAAAAAGTGTAATCAAATAAATGTTCATTATAAAATATTATAAAACACAAACAGCTTAGATAACCGTATACAGACTTGGACATTTGCTCTTGAAACCTGGTGAAATCAGTGAATACCTATACGCTAAGATGAAGGGTTAGATATTGGCAATAAAATCGCATAGAATTAAAATTGGTCAAACGGTTGCTAAGAAATTGGACGAGCATGAGCTTGAAAAAAAGCAAAGACATATCTCTGAAAAAAATAACTGAAAAACCTGTACGTGTGATAGATAACCGTGAAATTAGCAGACAATTATGTTATATATGAAAAAAATTATAAATAAAATGAAAATTGTGGCAGTAAATTAGATCTACTATATAACAACTAAATCTCTTACTACGAAATCTGTGAAAACCTGTACACTAAGTATAACATACCCTAGAAAATTACAATTTCCGAAGATGGCAGGAGCGAGTAGAAGACATAGCCTTATCATCTAGCTCCTTGAGCACAAAAATTATTTACATATAAAAATGGGTAAAAAACACAATATATGTTAGAAGAACTTTTTATAATTTGCATTAAGTTCAGTCATAAAATGTTTTAGCAATCGCTCGAAGGAACTAAATAACATTGGTGCTTTCAAGAATTCGTTCAATACAGTGTTCCACAAAATAGGACCTCTGTACGATAAAGAAAGCCTCTTGGTTTTCAATAGAGCTTTTGAAATTTTGTACGAGCTTTTTGAAAATCTACAGTAGTGTTGTATTTATGGTTAACTTGCTTAGTGCCGTTTTTGTCTTTGAGCATGAAAACTAACACTTGATACACTTTCAGCTGAAAAATATCGAGAGCCCCGATTTTTTTGAGTCGATGTGATACTGAGGTGTGTCTACCTTCTCCAAATAAAATGCGACATGCGCTTTTTTGTTTATTATAAAGTTTTTTAAGGTTAGTTATGTTAGTGCTTGCCCATGCTATATTACAATAGTTTAAGTAGCTATTTAAAATAGACAAATATAATTGTTTCAAGCACGCTAAATTTAAGAATGGTTCAGCTATGTATAAGATGCCCATGTTTTCAGCAAAGAGAATAGAGTCTAGAACAGAGGAGGCTTTATGAAGATCGTTGATATAAATCAAAAAGAGTAACGGACCAAGAAAAGATTCCTGTGGAATACCAAAAGTTACCCTTTTCGCCGTAGTTGTTGTGTTATCATAACTCATTCTCATGAGGTCAATTCATCATATGGACAAGATAAAGAAATTCTGCTAACAAATATTGCCCTCTTAGACACTTTGTTTGAACATTTTTCTCCGGCATAGAAACTCTGTACGGGCTGAGTCGTTGTCCAGGGACCACATTCAATTTTCATACGTCACAACCAGCTTCTGGAAGCCCCTTATTCAAGTAACGTCAGAGACAGCTGTTTCATGTGCAACATGAGCTCATTTTGACCATTTTAAAGTTACCTTACTCCATGTAAATCACAATTACTCAAGTTCTACACAAGATTTTCAATGCTGCAAATAGTTTTAAGTGACTGAACAATTCTTAAACAGGAAATTGACCACTAGCACACAGTTAGTCCCACCATTTCACATTGTGGTACCATCATACTATATCCATTTTCATAATAAGATTACTTTATTGGAATTTGCGCCATCATCACCATAATCATACTAAAGTAGATACTGCATTCAAAAAAAAAATTTTCCATAAATATTTATTGGAATTAAAGACATTTAAAGTTTTTTTGGTCTAGTTGCTTTTTTAAAAAAAAGTTTGTTATATCATAATTGTTCTACTATCGTCTTATCTACCCTTACGTTTGTTTTTACTACCAATATTCACCATATCCCTTTTTATTTTCTATACCCGTTTTTTGTCCATTGTGCTGTCTTGTTTTCCGTGCTTGTCTGTATTTGTCATTAATTATCCATTGGTTGCCATCTGACAACTGAGGCAAAAGAGCTTACCACTCTTTATACTATATATACATATTGTGAAGCTAGTTACAAAATATGTATAATATTTAAGAAGCTTCTTCTTAGGGTGCATTCCATTAAGCTAACCATCTTTATTAATGACCTACTTTTTTCGGTGAGTCTAGTTTTTGTAACTGTATGCTAATGACTACAGTATAGACATTGTTTTACAAAGGCTGCAAACTGATATAATGTCAGTGTCAACTTGATTCAGATTAAATGCTCTTGTTCCAATTCCAGCAAAGTTTTAGATGATATTCCCACTCTCATGAAAAAGAACACTGTCGATCTCTCTCGGTTCTACTATCATTACCAACTCCTCGAAAGTTAAACTTTTGGGGATCACGCTTGATGATCGCTGTCTTTTTATCCGCACATTAAAGAGGTTTGCAGAAAAGCATCTAATAAAACTAAAAAAAGCTTTACTGAGGATAAGAAGTCAACTCTATTAGCACAGGCAAAACTTTTAATTTCGTCCTTTGTTTTGCCAATGTTTCAATATTGTCCTCTAGTATGTTTTGCGGCAAAATGGCATATAACTTGTTAAATTCTACACATCGTAGAGCATTGTATGCAATTCTTAACACATTTTCCCTTGATATGAAAAAACTACTAGTGAAACAGGTAGTCAAGATATCCATACCAGAATCCTTCATTTAATGCTGATTAAAGTTCGGACGTCATCATTTCGGGAAGGACCAAGCAGAATGTATGGGACACTTTTGAGGGAAAACAAAAAACTTTCAACCTTAGAAGTACAAATTCTTTGACTGTGTCTAGAGCTTGAACTGACTTCAGGGCTAGTCTTGCATGGAATAAACTTCCAGTTAAATTGACTACCAAAACTTCAATTAACGCATTTAAGGTCGGGTTAAATGCTGTCAAAATTTATTGTAAATGCAAAGCTTGTGTCTGATTCCACTTATTTTAAGAGTTTGTTGTTTTTAAATTTTGTAGTTAGATTGTTTTAGTTTTTTATACTATTGGTAATTCCAATGTTAAATAAAGAATAAATAAAATAAAATAAATAACCAAGTTCACACATCAATCGAACGTAAGTTTTTTTCTTTCTTTTGACCTACTAACTTAACTTTCGATCAACTAGTCTAACCAAGTTTGAAGTTTATTGACAAAGATTTAACCCAAATTCTCTGACTTGATTGGTCGAAATCGCAAAACATTTTGATAACCAAATCTAATCGAATCATTAAAGAAGAGAAAGTTTTTATGGAAATTTGTTTGATATGGATTGCTTTACCATATTCAATTCAATTGCCATTAGGATATTTAATAAATCATCAAATATTCGATTGATTTTGATTGATTGATTTTGAATGACCACATCTGGTAGAGTGCCTAAGTGTCAGTTGTCATATACCTCTGGAAGAGGGAGTATTTCAATAAATGTTGCTGGCGAACATAGGCTTAATGGAACAATGTTCCTGCTGCTGTTTGCAGAATTGCAGAATGCTGCAAAGTGAAGTTTGCAAAGTGTAGCATATTTTCCCAAAGCAAATATAAAAGTATATTAACTTTAACGTTATGACATGAAGTTGGCATTTTTCAGATCAAACACATGAAAGTAACACACCTTTTAGGAAAGTAGAAAGATACAGATTTTGCCTCGTTTTGATAATTGACATGATACTGTGTAGATATGATCAAGTGAAACATTTTATAAAAGTTTCTTTGAAAAATGTAAAATGTATTCTCACACCTTTCCGTCCCGATGAGACTTAACTAAAATAGAGTTAACTAAAATCTTTCTTTTGAGATATGAGATACATATTGCTGCTGCTGTTAAGTTAGAAAATAAACTATTAAAACTAATTCCCAAAGTATCTAATCATTGTTACTATGGCGAAGAAGAACATTTCATGGTTCTCTTGCAAGTCATTATTAAAATGTATCATTATACCGTCATATAAATTTTAGTCATAAATTTTAAAACGACAGATATTTTTAGACTTGTTTATTTTTCTCATTCATTCATATAACAATTTGTCTGCTCATGAACGCCATATCAAGTATCTGAATTACAGGAAGATGAATTTATAAAATGTGAGACAATTTTTTTAAACACCATATAATTCTTCCATATCACATCAAAACTAGACACTTCTTTTTATTTTTGAAGCCTTCTTTTGCCTGTTACTAGCCAAATACAGTACTTGTCATCAAAAATTTTCTCCTTATATCTTCTTATGCTAAAAATTACTATGTGTTTGGATAATCGAAATAATCACAGCAAAATTTTTCGCATTAGTTTCACTAACTGACTACTGTAAGTACAGCTTATTTTCTCTTCTTTCAAATGATATACTTTTGATAAACATAAACATTATGAAAAAGTTACAAATTCTATCGTCAAAGTTCTATACTTGCTAGCTTTGAGAGTAGCAAATGTAGCCAATGAAAAACGATCCAGAGGTCTTGGGGTTTTCAACTGCCATAACAAAGAGTTTTGGCCCAAAAAAGATCCTAGATTTTGGAAATAAGTTTTTTGAATGAAAAGAAAAGTGGATGTTGCCATAATACAGAACGGATTCACATCCAACATACCAGATTCAAGCTTTCTTACAAAAGAATTTCTTTTTATGATCTGTTTCATGATTATTTTCTGTGCATTTGTCTTTTACAGAATTACAATATATATATATATGACTGTTTTACTAGAATTTTGAAAATGGGGTCTATCCGGGTGTATATACAGTGCGACACAATTCACATTTCGGTGAGACATGACCTGCATGATACGGTACAATTGGCAACTACATACCCGTAAGTGGAGAAAATTTGGCGCAGGACGAATATGAAGTTTTTGGCGCTGATTTAATTTAGCTCAGCCAAATTTTTTGCTGATTTAAAAAATAATGAATGAATAAATGAATAAATTTGGCACAGATCTAATTTGGCGCAATGAAAAATATAAAAAATTTGGCGTATATATATTTAATTTGGTAGAAGCAAAAAAAACTGAAATTTTGACACCAATTTATATTGACGCAACTAAAACATTTTCGGTAAATTTAAGGAAGTATGAACAATCTTAAAATGTAAAACTAGATCAATATTCATATCTTCTTATCTAAACATTCACCGCTCAAAAAAGCAAAACAAAAATTTGAATTTAATTTGACGCAGTCGAAAAATAGATTAATTTGGTGCAGCACAATTTTTGGTGAAACTTTTGATTTGAGTGTAGAAACAATTTTCTCTTGGAAACTTGTTGAATTTGGATTCAAAACACCTGTGCATTGAGATTAGTGGAATATTTTGGAAAGTTTAGGAAATTTTGTGAACTTTGAAATATAGAACTTAATATGTAAGGCTTGATAACAAATAAATTGACAAACTGAAAAATTCAAACCAAAAACCAAAAACCTGATAATTTTCAGAGTTTTCATCATCACCATTGGCTGAGCTAAATGTATTTGACATTTTTAATTTCACGCTTCACAACTAAAAATTCATAATTCTAAATATCAAACCTGCAGGCTTCAAACAAAGATTCTCTTTCTTTCTTTCTCTTTTACCACTAACAAAGATTCTCTTTCTTTCTTTCTCTTTTACCACTGTTGTGTATTGCTCTCAAACACATGATGAAATGCTGCCTGACCGACCAACTCATATTTTGATTAGTTAGATAGATAGACTTGGAATGGTGCAAACTGAACTATTTTGTGATTGGCGATCAAAAAATAAAAAAACAAACATTAAAATTTTAAAAGTAAATATAAAAAGTAAGATATAATCTATCACTTATCTTTTTTAAATTTAATCCATTATTTATTTTTTTAGTTTTAACATTTGCTCTTGGAGCAGCATAAGTCAATAAGTCAAGCTTTTTTGTAAAAATTTGTTAACTATTTACTTACATAGTATTTTTCTATATCTGTATTTTTAGCTCAGAAAACCATCCCTATCAGAAATTCAGTGAGGGACAGCAAGTTTTCACTTTTGTTTTTATTTTCTTCCAATGACGATTTTCCAGGTCGCGCTCTCAACATTATGCAGGGACAAATAATTTCAATATAGCTTCCTCATGGTTCATCAATAAAGCCATGAAAAGATAAGGAGGTAAGTAATTCCAGAAAACAGAAAGTGCTAGACAAAAGATGTTTTGAGAGTGTACGTCCCCTGACTAACTCCCGCTGTTTTTTAATTTCTAATAAAAAAAAAATGCCCGGAAATGTCTGGGTATTGCGCAAGGACTTACAAGTACCAGAACTCTGGGGGAAAAATGTTAGGAATTTGGCACTGGAATCCTAGCTGTATTACATAAAAAGATCCGGTCCTGGAACAGCAGACACTTTGGACAAATGTCCGGTGTAATTCATATATTCTTAACAATGGACACTTACTGGACTGTCTCATGTGTAAACAGGGTTATCTTCTCGATTGACTTAAAACATATATAATGTGTGATCTTTTATTATATATATTTTGCTATAGATAAGTGAAAAGGGGATGAGATTTGCTGTTTGAACTAGATTTTTAGTGTTTTTTACGCTTTAATATAATTCTCTTATTTTTCCCTAGAACGGGAGACCAGGAGTAGTGCCACTAATAATCTGCCACTCACGCCGATGTCCTGGCGGACATTTTGTAAATTTTTAACCCCAACAAAATCCTGAAGCCCTCCTAAAGTTGAATTTCAGGAACTAACCAATCACAATAAACCTCATTTTGCAAACTATATTGATCAAGGCTGCATCTATAATACTCGTATTTTATCGTCACTACTGGTTGTCAACATTGATCATCATTATTATCTTGTGCTTGTGAAGGTGATGTGTTCAGTTTAGAATTTAGTTTCATAGACCAACGTTACTAAAAGAAGGAACTACCCGGAACAACCTGTAACAAGCGAAAGATGGCGCGTACGTGCAAATATTAAGGCGTATACCGTAGATGGGGGCGACTTTGAATTCAATGGGGTCACTTTGAACAGCCACAACAAACAACATTTTCTGGTCTGCACTTTAAACTTCACAATATTTACATGTTCG